>OMKR01044536.1:0-14348 GCA_900302355.1 Cyttopsis rosea | reverse complement strand
CCTCCTCTCCTCTCATCCCGTGATAACTGAAATCTGACTCCGCAGACTGTGCTTCGATCTATTGCACAAACCTTCACTTTCACTTTCCCACGGTTTCGTACCCGAAAACCAAAGTTACATAGTGCCAGAACAGGCGTTGGGGGGTGGGTGGGAATGAAAGAGGTGCCATATTCTCCATATTATTCAGTGTATGATTTTGAAGCCGTTATTTTAAAGTAAAAATGTTACATAATGTTGCTAAAATGCGATGTTACTGATATTATTGTGTGTTTCCAGTTCTCAAAAAGATTTAACATGTTTTTTGAGGCTAAAACATATACGTATGCTGCATGTACAACACAGTGAGAAGCTTAAGTCTCGCAATAGTAAAGCAGTACGATGGGAACCAACATTTCACTAAAGCCTGAGTTGAAAATTGGTGAACCGATCCTTTAAGAGATCATCCAGTAAGTAGATGACCATCAAATTATGTGTAGTAGAAATTACATTACAAGGGTGCAATTTACCAGAGACTTTTCTTTTCTGTTTGTTTTCAAATACAATTCCAAATCCCTTCCCCTCAAGACAAAAAGGGGTCGAGACAAACCTGATTCTGCAAATGGCAAAAGGGATGTTGGTGGGCACCGCGTAGTGCGTTTAAGAAGGGGGTGAGGTAGGGGAAAAAAGAGGTCTGGGGGCAGGATGACACCAAACAAAATCGAGATAAATGACAGGGATCAAGCAGCGGTTTTAGCAGTGCCAGGCCACATCAATCACCCCATGTTAGCCAAGACTAACTGCGGCCTAGGAAAACATCTTGATAATGAACGTTATAATGATGGATGATGTCAAACAGCGTAATTGAGAAGGGGGTTGGAGGGGAGGGGGTCAGTGGAACCTGAAATCATGGTTGGTATTTGGTTACTTTATATGCTGACTTTCAGTGCCAACCGAAAAAATAAGGAGGCCACGCTGTAGAAATGTCCATGAAACTAATCTGCGCTGTTGTATTTGAATGGGTGAATGGAATAAATAGGTGTTGAATTTGAATTTTAAAAATAAAGGGAGGTCCAACTGGGAAGGTCATGGGGGGGTCGAGGATTGGAAAAACACCACAGTAACAAGAGGTGGGAAGACACATGCTGAAGTGATGTAAATCATCTTTTTTTATCTTTAACTAGTATACAGTATATGCCCAAATGAGATGGAGTATTTTCAATAAATGCAAATACCATGTAAAATTTTAATGCAATGTGTTGATTATCTGCGGTAGAAATACACAGCATGTGGAATTGATAATAATTATATATATTTAATTAGGAAATCAATCAAAATGTAACCCAGATAACCATTTACTACGTAACTTTTTTATAGATTATAAACACACAAAGAGTACAGTGATTTTCGTTCTGGCTTCCATCTAGATTTAGTGTCAGATTAAGTCTTTTTCACTTACTGTATGCTGGGCTCAGACAATTTTATAATCCAACAAACAATCAACAATAGATAAACAATAGACAATAAACCAGAAAAATAAACAAAACAATAACAATAACAACAATTATAACAACAATAACAATAAAAAATATTGGTAATACAGTAAACCTAGTGATAATAAATGTAAACCTAAAAAACAATACCAAATGAAAAATAACCTAATCAAATTGTATTAAAAAAAATTTAATAGCTAGCGTCAATAATAATATAAGTAAAGTTTTAAGGTGGATGAAGCTGGTTTTTTACACAAACCCCATGAACGCAAGAAAGCAGATAAAATACAGATAGAGTGCAAAGAGGCATGATGTGGCAAATAAAATGGGAGGTTTTTCTTTTGAATGAGAATGAATAGAAACATTATTTACATATAGGTGCATATGTACTATTACGATAGTACATATAACACCTGAAAAATGTTTGAATCCAAGACATATACTGTACATATAAAATTAATATTCTGAACCCACAACTGCCTCACAGCTTGTGAATGACTTGCCATAAATGCCTAATGCTGAAAATTAATATTTTTGAAAAAGGGGATTATTTAGGCCATTTCTTTTGTCGTTTTTCGAATATCAAAGCTAGAGTACAGACACATTTTTTGTTTTAGGCTTATTTCCACAAAGAAAGTCTATGGTTCCTTTTTTGTAAATAATGTTTCCTTTGATGGCCACTAATAACAGCACATCCTCAACTCATACCTCATAGTATCATTTCGACAACAAAAAAAGTTCAAAATAAAGGTCAATCCAAGTTTGCCTTAGAAGTTTGAGTTGGAAAGACTCTCTTTAACCAGATGAAAGGAGCATTTGATTGTGTTAAGTAAACCAGGCCTTAGGTAGTTTAATTTCATTTAATTTTTTTTATCAGCGGTAGATTCACTACTCTTGGAACATTATTTTTTACGTATTGTTCAAGCATGGAAGACACTGCACAAATGAAACACCTCCATATTGTGCCATCCCCAGTGAGATTAAGTGTTTATCTAATGCGTAAGACATCATGCTCTTAACTCATACATAGTGCACATACTGAAACGGTATTAGTCTTTTCTTTTTTTGTCAAAGTTCAATCTGTCAGTAATTTCTAAAAAGCCATACGGGAAAACAATGTAATCAGAAAGTCAAACAGGTTTCGACTTTCTTGGGATTGTGTTTTGACCAATGCTTGTCAAAACACAATTTCCAAGTCCGTTTCTTTGCACCATGTGTGAATGTTTCTCAAGCTGTGAATGTCACAGAATGCACGATCCAACATGCCTGCGTGCTGCTAGAGTTAGACTTACTACATTCAACGCCAACTCCTAAGTTTCTTAACAAGACCATGATCTCGATCTGAAGATTTTTGCTCCACAATCACCTCCTGCAAATACACACCAATCTCGAGCTCCTGCCCAACCATTGCATCTCACTTGGCTGAAAGAAAAGGGCATCAGGCACCTTGAGCACATCCATTGCATCTTTCCAACACTTGGTCCAGCAGTGTGCTTTTAGCAACAAATATTATGTTGAATATTTACCCTTAAAATCTATCATTCAAGCCAAAGTACCATCCATTATTTGACTTCCAAAATATTGAATCTTCTAAAGAAGGTCCTAGAGAGAATACAAATAGTTCTGGCCAAAAGAGACTCTCCACGAATTTTCCTCCAAAGCTCTAGATGGGAGCAAGACCTTGCAATTAACACTAACTTACAACTCATACAACAGAAATCAACATACTACATCAGGCAAAATACATCAAAAATGGGACTTACTACCTTAGCATTTGTTCACCCTGCACAGAAAATACACCAGATATAATCGCTAACTACACACCACCTGTTAGACAAGTGTCTAACACTTCTGTTGGGGGATCACTCCTTCTGGGCAGCTTTATCCCACTATTCCCCACACCTTTAACTTGGAGACTTGACTGACATCGGCATAAAAATAATGAACTATCACAATTCCTCTCACTGGTCTAACCATTGCCAAGAAAGGTATCCTCATTAACTGTAAATCTAAAAACAGCATAAATATCACACAACAGAAAAGCCTCCTCTTTAAATATCAGAGGGAAGATATATATAAAAAAAGAAAAACATTTGTCAGCTACATTTGTCGGAACAGCAACATGGTGGGTTTTGGGCTTGAGGGCCTTTTTGGTTGCGCAGGGCTTTCGTGCCTTTGTTCAGACATTTTATGCACTGAGTTTTGTAGCTGTGAGGGTAGGGTTTGGACTTGGGGGATGGTGCTGTTGGTGCTGATGGTGATATTTGGATTCCTTTTTAGGATGTGCGGATTGGTCTTTGGATGAAGGGGGTGGGGCTGCACCTTAAGGATGCATGGGACGTATTTGTGGGTTTGCGGTTCGGGCTGGGTGTTGGGGGTAGCGGGCACGGATTGCAGGCACAGGTTCAGACCCTGTAGTTGGTGGACTAACTTGGGAGACATGGCCTCTTAGCATGACAGGATATAGCATCCGGTGGTGAGTATCTGGGTGGACATGGTGGCACGAGTCAATTTCAAGTAAATTTTAACATCCTTATTTTTTATAAAGGTTCTGAAGGCTCTCTTGAGTAACAGTGAGTAATAAAGCTTGGCAGTTTGGACAGCCTTACATCCGTTACACACATAGTTCCTGGTAAATTACTGGGATAACCTTTCCGGCACCGCTAGTGAGTTTCACTATTCAAACATACAGCTACATCCAGGAAAATTTCTGACTTGCGCCTTTTCAAACATACCATGATAATTCCGGAATAGATGCGGCAAGGGAAAGTCCTCCGGTGCCCCCACCCCCACGCACACCGGATGGAGCAGCAGAGCACATGGAGCGGCGCATGGACTCATTCACTTGTGCGCACAAAGAGGATGTAATGTGATCGTATGCATGCTACATTTTTATAAAAAATAATAAATTTCTGCTGAAATGTTTCTGCTGTCATTTGCAAAAAAGAACAATCAACAATCATTGAAAAATCATGAAAATCATTGGTGACTTGTTGAATATTATTCAACATGTTTGCGAGACAAGTAATGTTTTTTCGTGATCTACTTGAATAAGAAACATGCATTCGATACATTAAAAGGAACATTAAAAGAGCGTTGGATCCGGAAGCGGACAGAGGCAGGGACAGCGGAGTCTTGGTTCGCTTGCTCCATGGCACAGTGTCTAATGGCATTTTCCCGGAAATGATATTAGGACTTGAGGTGGGAAATTGCAGACACAGATTTCCCGGAATATCAATTCCTGCTCCCATTCAAACATGATCCAATGCAGGAACAGTCCAAGAACATTGCTTTGAAAGACTGCATGTGTAAAAGGGGCTTTAATGGAGTAATCTTACCATGCAAAAGCAGGATCCGGGGGTTTTGCCAGGGTGTCGATGTGTCAGGGTGGTTGTGAAACCCGAAGCCTGCACGGCAGGTTGGACTAGTGGGCTGCGTATTTGCATGCGGAAGACAAGTCTGAGGTCGGGTGTTTGGCCGTGGCTGCAGCCGGTCGTTTTCAGTGGCGGGAGCTGCTGCTCTCTACTTACAAGCTGCTTGTTTGGCTGCTGCCTGGCCCATTTTCCTCGATCTGTGTGCTGCTGTCCCTGCAACCATTAAAGAACTTTCTATGGAGCTGCTGGCAATTTGGCTGCTGGTAAACAGCTGGACATTTATTCCAGGGGAACACTCTGGAGACGCTTGCTCGGTTGCTTGGTTCCTTTTACTAGATCCGTGTGCTGGTGCCACTGTGGAGGATAATTAACTTTCTATGGAGCTGCATTTGAGATGGTCAACAGCTGGACTTTATCCTAGATGAACTATCAATGGAGACGCTGATCATCCGACTGCATCCGAAATGCTACAGAGCTGTCAACCGCTGGACATTTACCCCAGATGACTGCTTTATTTCTTCTCCCTCTCTTTTGCTGTGCTCTGGACGCTGGAATCAACATCTTGATTTCAACAATGACTATCAAATACATGTTTGTGATGATTTTAGTTTTTTGTTGCAGTTGCGTGTGCATGCCACTGTCCTGCCAGAACGGCTGTGAATATTATTTATTTGCAATGGGAGTTTATGATCTTCCGTTAAATGGACAATTCACGACTAACTTCACTACAGACCGACTATTCAATGTACTAATACTTTTCCCTCATGCTTTACTGGTGCTTGATTCCGTTGTTTCACATGGCTTCCCAAGTACGATGATGTTATACATGTTGGTGGTTACAATGTTTACAGAACTGATTGTAAAGGGCGGGTGGGTGGTGTTGCTATTTATGTATCAAATAAGTTAAATGTGTCTGCTTTACTTTCCCTGTTCTATGATCACGTTGAGGAAGTCAGGTCATATTTTTGATCAGCAGTCTCCCTCAATCCCATTTGAGACTTCAGAGTGCTTTATACCATCAAGTGCGTCCTCATCCTCTGCTCTTTCATTTGATTTTGAAGCCTTCCAAGTCCCAGACGTTCTTCATGCATCAAATACAATCAACCCCAAAACGGCTCCTGGGCCTGATGGCCCTTCCTGTTAAAGGCTACTGCATTGGTCACCCACAATTTAACATGTCAATTGGTCTTAATCAGGTTCCAGCTACTTGGAAGCAAGCTTACTGTATGTTACACATCCTACTTAAAGCTGGCAATCGATCTGATATGAATAACTACACAATTTCTAATCTCTCTGCCCTTTCAAAAATCTTGGAATCATTAGTCGCGACCAAACTGAAATCACATATGGATTCATACTGTGGACCACCCATTGCTGAGTGCTGGCATTGGAAGCAAAGCTGCACCACAGCAATCTGATGAATCTTTCACAGCAAGGGTGTAGAATTTGGTAGGGACGGTAGGGATATGTCCCTACCAATATCCTACTACTGAATTGTCCCTAGCAATTACCACCACTGACGGAGCCGGGACATGGACATGCCGGAGAGGGCACAGAGCCCCTGTAGGCGCATGCCAGAGCAGGGGCTCTGTCTCCTCTCTGGTCCCCCACTTCAGTCTGTCAGAGCCCCTGCCCCCGGACGAATGATACAGTGCGGATAGTGTATATCACTTTGGTTGTCTTTTTTTATACATTTAATTCTTCTGTCCTTGCATTTACTGTCAAAAAAATTCAGTCACACACTCAAGACTTTAATATCAAATTTGAAATATATTGAAAAACATAATGATGAACAATGTTGACACACTGGGAATCGAACCCAGGTATACTGTGTAGGAGGGCAAAAGCTTACACACTACACTATATGCACCACACATTAGTTGGTGTGTTCATACATGATCCTGATCCACGGTCGGTGGTGTGGGCAGGGCTGTGCGTGCTGTTTGAGGAAAGAGGCGAGGCAAGGAGCCTGGGCTATTTACATTTATTTTTTTTACATATAATTTATGTCTCAAAGGTGAGGAAAGTGAAGCTAGAAAATTGTAACTCAATATTTCCATTTGGCTCCCCATACTAAAAATCTTCATATCAACCATAGAATAGTGTTGTTTTTTCAATTATGAATGTTTACTTGTTTAGATGTTCTATCATGAAGTACAGAAACGTAAATTGTAATGTTGTTGGTTTACATTATCAAAATTGTGTAATTATTCTGTCAGGAACATATTCACAGAAAAAAAAAAACTCTCTCTGTGAGTGTGTTGGCTATCATATCTTTAAATAAAGGCTCTAGATGACATGGAATTGCAGTCAGAAGTCTATCATAAATGTAAAAAGCCCCTGCCCACTTTTATGTCCCAATGTCAAAATCAAACATACGCCCTTGGTTCACAACCCAGTCATTGTAACAAAGGGTGTTCCACAAGGATCAGTTTTGGGACCCTTGCTTCTCTAGTTTATATTAACAACATATGTGAGAAGTTAAAATTCTGCAAGTACCATCTGTATGCCGACGACACAGTCATGTACTCCATGCCCCCACCACAGAGATGGCGTTTTCAAAACTGCAGACAGATTTCAACACCCTGCAGCATGCCCTGTTGGATCTGAAATTGCTTTTAAACCAAAACTAAACTCAACCAAAACCAAAATTATGATTTTATTTCCCCTGGGCGAACAAAGGTTTCAAGGTTTCAACCCTCTCCACCTTGATCGTGTCTCTATTCTGTCCGTTGACAATTACAAATATTTTGGTTAGACAAAAGTCTGATTTTAAAGGCTATATTGACTATCTTGCACAGAAATGAAAATTCACACTGGGCTTTCTGTACAGGCTAAAGTCCTGTTTTTCCGTGGCCTCACCGACCACCTTGTCCAAACCCTACCCCCTGTATTACTCAGCACTGAGGTATGTCACAAATTCTAGCTTCAGGACCCATCATTGTACCTTATACAGCATGGTAGGATGGTCATCCCTCTCTTTGCGTAGGCTACAACACTAGTACATTCTAATTTCTAAGATTATTTCAAGCAAATTTCCTATTTACTTAAACCTGAAGTTTTCATTTTTTTTGCAAAGCAGTCATAATCTTAAGTCACACAACGGTTCTACTATGGTCCTTGGTCCTGGAACGATCTGCAGGCCAAGCTCAAACTTGATACCCATATCTTTTAAATGGAAGTGGTCACTGTTAGCTGGATTCCCCCTCACTTCAGGGTTACAGCCCCACCTATCTTTTCTTCCTGCTCTATCCTGTCTCCCCTCAACCCTCCCTCTCCCCACCCTGACCCTCGACTCACATCCCCATGTATTTTCTCATTGTGCTAACCTTCCACCAGTAGAGACCGCACCGCCTCTATTCACGGATTTCACGCATCCTCCTCCACCCCTACCACTACCCCTATCGCTTCTAACAGCCCATACATCCTGGCTACAGCCACCCCCCATCCCCAAATTATGTTTCATATGCTTTATATAACCAATCATAAATTATTCATATTTCTATCTAAAGAGATTGCCTCTGTTTAATGTTGAGGAACGTATGTTTTTGCCATATGGCAAGGGGGTGTGTTTATTGCCATATGGCCTATGCTCACGTGGCTGGGAAGACCATGTTACCTTCAGTGCCTGAATGTCTGGATGCTGACATTCTTGTCTGCATGGTGCGGATGCTTTTCTCATTTGCTGTGTTTTCCAGCTCGTAAAAGGGCCATCTGTGAAAATGCTCAATGTATGCTTCCGATCCACCTCATGACGAGGACATCTATCTCACCAATCCGCCTCATGACGAGGACATCTCACCGATCCACCTCACGACTAGGACATCTCCTCAATCCACCTCACGACATGGTCCAAAGTCTTGTCCCCAGGAGATGTTGGTGGAGTTTGGTGGAAACTGGAGTACAGTCTTTAAGTTAGAGTGGTTGAAGTTACATGCAACAACAAAGGCTGCCTCTGGGTGTCTGTTGTTTGCTAATGGCAGCATGCAGTTCTTTCATTACCAGCTTAGCATTAGCATCCAGTGGATATATGCTGCAATTTCAAAAGTGGATGTAAACTCTCTGGGCAGATCGAAAGGTCTACACTTAACCATGAGATATGATGAGATGAGATGAGATGATGAGATCCAGGTTAGCAGAGCAGTGACTCTCGGTGATAGTAGTGTCCGTGGACCAAGCTTTGTTTTTTTAGTTTTTTTTTTTACCTGTGCTGTCAGCATGCTTGGCATACAACACAGGACCTGATTCAGAAAAGGATTGTGCCGCATTTGCAGCCGCTAAACTGGCACAAATAACCAAAAAAGTAAGCGTCTAATTCACAAAGCACCTGCAAACAGTGAAATCCAGCACAAACTGCGCTGCCATGCAAATAGCGTCAATGGCACACATGCCACACCTGTCCAGGAGATGGATTATCAAATAATCAAATAAAACAAAATTTAACAAAATAAATGTTTTTTTTTTTTGGGCCAAATTTGAAAGACATAAGCTCTTTGTGAGCTTCGAAAAAAATCCTGGATTCTTTACTTAAACTCATGCAAAATTGGAGCAAAAACAAAAGTGTTAAACTTTTTGTTCAGTGTATAAAGAACTAATCATCATTACTTCTTCAAGAGGGTGAGACAAATAAACATAGAAACAAACATGTTCATGGAAAAACATAAAAATAGAAACATCGGGCAACAATAGATGTATTGACAATACATAATAAATTAAATCCACGGAAATTGAAACAGCAATTCGGCACGTGGCCTCTTCCTGTGTTAGCTATGACAGTAAAGGAGCGAAAAGGAGAAGGATGTAATCAGGAGTGTGTTCGAGGCTGCTGGTGGTGTGTGTGTGTGCCTGTGATGAGTCCATCTGTGTGTGTGTGTGGGGTGCCAGGCTCACCGTGGGGAGAGAGGCCACAGCAAGTACTCAGTCCATGGCTCTGGGAAGCGGCGAGGTCTGTGCAAGGGCTGCTGTAACCTACGTGTACATTCGCATTTGAAACATAGACTGTTATTGAAACGTGACCGATAAGGTTCAATAAATATTATCTATGGTTAATTTGATGTCTCCTATAATTTCATTAATAATTTTGTACCGTCCTTCTCTGTCTGAAATTGTAGTTTTATTCTGATATGGGATACTTCTATTGATCAATATAGAAATGCCTCTTTTTAGAATAATATGATGCATAAAACATCTGATTAACCCATTTAGCTTTGAGTTTGAGGTGCTCAGATGCAGTGAGGTGAGTTTCTTGCAGTAGACAGAAGGTGGGAATCATCCTGGTGAGGTGACTTAGGATTTTGCTACATTTAGCTGGTAAGCGTATGTCCCTCACATTCCAACTAACAAACTTAATGGATGCCATTGTGGTTAGTTAGGGGGTAATGGGCGACGTGGGTTAGTAGTTTTCCCATGGCAACAGCACTGCGCATCGAAGGCAATAGCTATATTCTCTATATATATAATCTGTGTTTTTCTCCTTTACATTCCTTTTTACTGTCTCAGTGTTGTAGGAAGATGTCTCTGGTTTCAAGTGATGCCTTCCCCATTTCATCCTTTATACGCTAGGGGCAGCAGATTTTGGATTGCGTGGCATCTGATGGAGCTTTGAAATACCTTTAAGCTTTCTGCAAGTAATACTGTTAAAGTTACGTGAATAAACATTTATGAACGAGTGTGAACATTTTATTTTAACTCTGAGATCCCGAAACACTGACAGTCCACACGTCTCGCACATCTGTGACATTCATACTAAATGCCTGGGGAACACAAAACCACCACGATGGGTGCATCAACACAGGCAATTTCATATGACAACATGAACAGTAACAATGCGCATTCCGCACTGCTCACAATTGCAATCGAGACATCAGCCTGTGTGATTATATAACCGCAAGACTGTGATTTAATTAAAGAAAAAATATGTGCGTGCGTGAATGTGTTTGGAGCCACGAAGCTGGAAAGGTAACATATCTTTCCATCTTCACGGCTCCGAACTACAAGCCTCTGGTATTGTGCTAGCCTATTAGCTTAGCCTAGGTCATAGCTGGCAATAAGCGTTTTAATAAGAGTCCGGACCAAATATGGAAAATGGCTAAATATGGAAACTTTACTCTTGGCGTCCTGCAACTCTGAGAATGAGTGAGTGAGTGCATGTGCGTGTGTGTGTGTTTGTGTGTGTGTGTGTCTGTGTGTGTGTTCACAGAACACAAACACACAAATGATGCGATGCTGTGATAGGTCTAAAACGACATCAATCACAAATAAAAAATATTCTAAATATATTCATTAATATATTCAATTTTCGCAAGAGCCAAATTTCTGAAACGTTTCCTCCATCAAACCATTATGCATTTTCTTCCTCAAATAACATGAACTCAAACTTTTTTTCTACCTTATTGTTACTATTCATTATGCTATTTTTATTGTGTACTGTACTTCACAGTAAGTAAGTCACTGTTTTACTGTACTTGTATTATTTGTAGACTGTATTAACAGCATTATTCATGCCATGTCTTACAGAAATAATTGGAATGGATGGAAACTTACTCCAATTCTGAATCTCTTTATTGTCAATATTCAATATCTTAATATTGATTAGTGCAGTGGCAATGCAACCTTTAAGTACTGACATTTCAAGTGAAAAAAGAGACACAAATTAAAGACAACTATTACTATTACTATTACTGGAAGTAAACGCTCACACATCAAATAAGGCAGGAAAACACTTACTACTGGAAATGTAACTTGCGGCAGCTTGTAGAGTTCAATCAACCACTCGTTGTGTTCGTATGGATCAAGCCCATTAATTTCCTATATTTTGTTCAAGTAGCGCTTCTTGGCTTCTTTGTTCAGCTTCTCTCGGTAAGGAATCTTGTATTTGATCTTCGCACGGACATTCTGCGGTGTGTGCTACGGCCGCTACCCAGAATGCAGCTGTCTGTCTGGAGAGTCTGCTCACATGTGCCATCTGGTGCTGGAAGGTGCTGTAGAAAAATAGTAATATACACATACACATACACACATCTACACACATATGCATACACACACATAAACATACACATCTACACACATACACATACACACACCTACACACATACGCATACACACACATACACATACTTCTGCTTCTCACATCACCCCTTATCTCTTGTAGCTATAAAATCTGCTTGTTGTCTGTATTCTGCACTCATTTTCATGAAAACGAACCTGCTATGCGTCGTTATATTTAACTTCTGTTCATTAAACCATTGTAAGTATATCTGTTTGGATTCACAGCATTACTTTGTGTGTCATACAGCTGTTCTGTGTCCTCAAGTGGTTAAAGAGAAAATAACCATCAGTGTGCACTGCACCTACCTGTATTTACCTCTATATATTCACTGCGGCAATACTGCCATGCGGCATTGCCGCTGCAGCAAAGGCGTCGGCAAAGGCATCATTTGAAACCAGAGACATCTGTATAGACGAAGATAAACATCAAACATTGCAGAGTCAGACATACATATAGTAAGAGAATGAATATATACAACCCTGACATAGATAGCATGCTAATTTCTACATCTCGGATATCAGAATTCTCAAAATAACCATGGTGTGGTCGAGGTCTCGAATAACAGACTGTCTATATATAATTTATCAACAACCACTAATACCTGTATACTTTTCTGCCTGTTGTCCTTCAGGATGGGGTACAGGACTTTTGTTGATCTCCCGGGGGAATTGGTCGTTCATGCCCAATGTGGTTCCCTTCAGTTCCTGTCCTTTGCTTTTAACCAGCTCCTTGTGCTTGAAGTGTTCAACCTTCAAGCGTTCAAGCGCTGATGGAATGGGGGCGGTTCCCCCACGTGGTTTCCCAGTCGATGAACCCGGTGAAAGGTGATCTGCTTCAGGGTGCCCTTCGGGAGTTTCAGGGCGGTGTTGAGGAAGTCTTTCACCATGTTTTCTGGGGCCTCGTTGGTGCTCTTGGGGATCCCGGAGAAGATTATTAAGGTTGCCCGGCATACTTCTGGATTGTATATCCAGGATCGTCTCTTTACAACCTCCATCTCCCTTGTGAGGTGCTTCATGGCGGCTTTTAGATCCCCTTTCTGCAGCTCACCAACTGTGAGGTGCAGGAATTCCAAGGTAAAGGTAAATCTCGTCAATGTCTTGGTGAAGCGTACCAAGCATATCCAGCATAGCCAGCTTCTTGTTGATCTCATTGAAGACACTAATGTCTACAACGGTGGGAAGTAGGTTGTTGGTGTCGGTGTTGTTAGTCATCCTCCCTCACATATTGGTTATAGTACAGATTGATATAATCCTCGAGGTCTTACACTTTGGTTTGCGTAGTGTGGTGGCTCGTGGAGTGAACAAGGTGTTTTTGAGTGGATGCTTTTTTTCATTATTGCTTTGTTATTTGTCTGAGTTAGAGCAGATTGTCAGCATTTTAGTTTGTGCAGCTGGGCACCGCCATGTTGGATCTGTACTCACTTCCGTGTTCTCGCGAGATCACAGCATACACCTCCTCACAGCCTCCAAGCTTTGTTTACATAAACGCACCATCTCCCACCCCAGGTCGATGGCGCTATCAGTAATGCAGAGCCATGTTTCTGTGAAAATCATGATGTTGCAGTCCATAATCCATTTATGAGTGGTGATCCATAGTCGCAGCTTGTGTGTATCTGGAGAGTCAAGATGGTAAAAATGCATATACTGTATATAGAAATCACTTTTACTCAGACCCAGGAAATGAATTACTTCTAATAGTCTAAATGGCCACATTTTTACCGGGAGGGGGTATTGTCTGCCCAATAATATAAAAAATTATGATGGAAAGCTATAAAAGCAGACCGCACTTTGTCACATGTGAAGCATTTATTAAATCCAAACCACTATCAATATTGATATGCATAGAATTGTGTTTTTGCCGTAAGGACTCGGTTCCAATGATTTCTCCTTATGATTGGACAAGCCTGCCCCTGCTGCCAGTGCTTCTAGGGCTCTTTTGTAATCAAAATACGTTTTGGCCAAAACACTATGATCACACAAAAGGGCAAAATGTTGGTCTCCACAAAATGGTTATAAAAGTACATAAAAAAATTGCCAATATCAATAACACGTTTCCAGTTTTGATCCATTATGTGTCCTGTATTAGCTAGACTACTGGCCCACAATAGGTGGAAAAAAAGTACAAGACTGGATCGCTAAAATACAAAGAACAGGAGAAAAACTGTGATTGCATATGTATCATATACAAAACCACAGACATATTGCACCAAGCATATGGTCTGTTTTCAAAGATGAGTACATTTAAATGTACATTCATGTTAGTGGTTTTGGGTGCTTTACTTAAAACTCAACCTGTCTGCAAGAGGATTCATTACAAACAGCACTGCATTGGATCTAGACACCTGCATAGCCCAGATCCAAGACCACTTTATCTTGGATCTTATGTGATTGTTGCGACCAAAAATGATTGATTTTGCAGAAAAGTTTGGAATTTGCCGACTTTTAAGTCTTTTTTTAC
>OMKR01044534.1:4248-16736 GCA_900302355.1 Cyttopsis rosea | reverse complement strand
GAACCTAATTTCATCGTATAAATCACTGTATCAATGTATCAATGCATCAATGCATCAATGTATCAATGCATCAATGTATCAATGTATCAATGTATCAATGCATCAATGTATCAATGTATCAATGCATCAATGTATCAATGTATCATTGTATCAATGCATCAATGTATCAATGTATCAATGTATCATTGTATCATTGTATCAATGTATCAATGTATCATTGTATCATTGTATCATTGTATCAATGTATCAATGTATCATTGTATCAATGTATCAATGTATCAATGCATCAATGTACCAATATATTGTCGAGCTACAATGTTACCAAACCCTCTGGAGCGGTTCCTTGACCACACCTCCATTGGGTGTGTCGAATTCTCTGTCGTTATGGGTTTACTGGCTCATCAAATCAATCACTGTCTCTCTCTCCCTCTCTCTTTCTTTCCCTCATTCCATCGATGACCTCATGCAAATACTTCACATTAAACATCTTTCTGCTGCACCTTCTACCTGCCTGGGTGTTATTGATCTGAATTGGCTGATCTGATTGGTTTTTCTTTAAACTTTATTCCAAACTTTGTTGAGAAGTTGCAGAGCAGTTTCCCAAGTTTCAAAACTCTCAAGTTAGTCATAACGTGAAAAAGATTTTGGATTTTTTGATTATTACTATTACTCCATTGTGACTTGTCAAGGGGAGTTTATTCCACACATGAGTAAAACTAAAGTCCAGTTCTGCTGATGACCAAAGTAAAATCTCACTAGTTTCATTTTTCGTTCATTTAAAATGTAATTTCCCCATTAACATTGCTGTCCTACCGCTCACCTTTTGTTATATTCTCACTCTAATTTCTTGTCATTATAAAGTCTTCATGTTGGTTCAGGCACTGAAGGGCTGTAAACGTTTAGACCAGAAATACTCAACCTCAGGGTCGTGACCCCACGTGGGGTCACTTGATATGCACACAGGGTCATGGAGTATTGTATTGATTTTTTTTAATTATTTGAATAACATTTGGTTAAATAGATTTGACACACTGTCATAATAATCATAATTTCCATACGCACTATGATATATTAAAATATACTCAAATTCACATGAGACATTTTCATAAGATGCAATGTGGAATATCTGCACTTTGATTAGTGATGTCAGTTTGGAAACTACAGGAAGAAAGATTATTTTATTTTTGCTCAGTCTGTTGCTTTTAAGATTGAATGATAACGCATAAAAGTGTTGCTGCTGGCTCCAACATAATAACAAAAGGGAAAATAGAATACAATTTGTCACTCTCTGTTGTGAATTGTGGAATCTGTGTCCTAAAAGTGGGGTCAGGGGCCAAAAAAGGTAGAGAACTCCCTGTGTATTGTGTTCCAACATGAGAGTCATAATCTCCCTCCCTCCCTATCTACAGGTTGAAGAGTTAATTTGGTGACAGGCACTAACTAGACCAGTCAGACCAGGTATTCCAGAGCGACGCAAGGAGCACAAGGGGTTAAGGTGCAGAAATAATGTTCACATCCATTCAAAAAAAGAAAAAGAAAATACTTTGATTATCACAAAAATATCAGACCACGGGGTGAGAAAATGTAATTTAATTATTGTTTCATCTTATGTGAACCGTGATTCTGCAACCTGCGAACTGAATTGTTTTGTTTGTGTTTTTTATATTAGTGATCAAAAGTTTGGCTCATTTCTTTAGAGAATCGCAAAAGATTCAGAGTTGTGAATCGTTTGCGAATCGAGCATCTCAACCATAATACATGATTCACCAGAGCTGAACTCAAAGGTGTCGGGTGAGTTGAATGGATTCACTATTAAACCATCACACACCTAATCCTACAAAGCACTTCTGCTGAAACAACAACCGCCACGCTCCGACTCTTACAAGGATCCTCCATTATCCCATGGCCAAGTTCCAACACGACGCTGACGCGCCGATGCCGTGATGCTGGCTCTGCCTTCCCGAAATATCCCCCCTGCTCCCACGCCGCTCTCGGGCTCCGACTCAAATGGATCCAGGCCGAGGTGACCTCACCCTGTGGAATGACGCTGCGCTCCTCGCTGCCGCGGTGCAGAGCGGCGCGAGGGGCCAGGCCTCGGCCCCCGTCAAGCCCTCCGATGATCAAGCGACCGAACCATCCGTCTGCCCCCCGAGTCCACCCCGCTGAGGCTGAGGTGGTTGAACATATTATTTGGAATAGTGGAACTCTGAGTAAGTTGGAGCGCAGTGCGGCTCCAAAGATCCATACAGAACAGAATAGAGTAGAAGAGAACTCTATGGTCCAACCAAGGCTCTCAAATTAGTTTTTCTTCCTCATAACATTTTACAGGTGGAATTTTACACAGAGCCGCCAGGTCATCATCTACTGTTATTGAAGCTCACCAGGCTTGGCTTCCTGCCTGTTCCTGTTTATATTGTAAAACGATTAAATATGAAAAAAATTATGTTCTAAGATGTAATGATAATGTGTGTGGGTCTGTGTGTGTGTGTGTGTGTGTGTGTGTGCTTGTGTGTGTGTGCGCATGGCAGAGTGAAGTCTCTGTTCTGACAAGTCTTCGCCTCTCAAAGCATCTGGGAAATGCATTTCAAGTCCACACCTGCACCTCGCTGAAGTGGCTTTGAAAATGATTTATATTCCGAGACTGCGGGCCGCTCGCTGAGGCTTCATTTTTATATTCATTTATTCATCACGTTTTTCATTATTTATTTTACTTAACGAATAAAGATAAATGAGTAATTGCCCCCTTAACGTTAGTAACTGGTTGCAGCAGCTTTAGCAGCAGTAGCTGCAGCCAAGCGCTTCCTGGAATTTGATGTCAGTCTCTCACGTCGCTGTGGAGGAATTCTAACTGCTCTGAAACCACTCGTTTCAAGTCAGCATGAGCGACTCCTTGGACCCCGTAGCGATGGGCGGTCACCAGGGGGGGTTGACCCTTCCGATGATGTTCTGGGCGGTTAGATGCACGGTGGCGAGAACCAGCCGCCTTGTGTCATATATGTCACATATACAAATATATTTTCTATGTATGATTATGATATGTGCAGTATGATGATATGTCATGTACAGTCAGGTCCATAAATATTTGGACATTGACACAATTTTCATCATTTTGGCTCTGTACACCACCACAATGGACTTGAAATGAAACAATCAAGATGTGCTTTAAGTGCAGACTTTCATCTTTAATTTGAGGGTATTTACATCCAAATCAGGTGAACAGTGTAGGAATTACAACAAATTTTATATAAAATTTGCTTTTTATATAAAAAGCAATCGGATTACGTAATGTGCTAACGTGTTAGCCACAACACCACATATGCAAGCTAACCAGCTAGCCAATTAGCATGCATTAGGGCAGTTTTTCTTCCTAACTCAAGGTAGTAGTATACATCATTTTGAGTTTGACTTCGGTGCGTATCTGTAGAAATCACTTTAACTTGTTTTGTTTGGTATCGTTTCAGACAATTTATAATAATAATAATAATGATGATGATGATGATGATGATGATGATGATGATGACAATAATAATTGTGTTATTTCCTCAGTTGAAGGGACCAACGGACCACAGCCACTTTGACATGTTCCCTCCAGACACAGAGGAGCCTCCAGACGAGTTATCCGGCTGGGACAAGGATTTCTGAAGGACATCCATGATCTCCAGACTTTCCAGGCTATTTGCAGGCTACCAAGGCCTGAACAGAACCTGTGGTCTTCTAACCCTGATTTCACCAACACTGGACTATTTCTCTTTTTTAAGTTGCATAGCCTTGTGTATAAATGTATAAATCTTTTTTTCCATCTTTGTACGGAATGAATCCCGGCACCTGTACAACTCGAGCCAAGTGTCTTTATGTATTAAGATGTGTATATATATTTTTTAATCTAACATGTGCCAATTTACTACTTCCCTTTCCTTAAAGGGTTAAAGCTTTAAGAGCTCCGCCTTCCATCGCGCCTTCTTGCTCCTGGAGGAGATCTGATGTTGAACATATTTGTTATTCTCAATCATTTTTATTCGGCATCTTTTGGAACCCTCCAAAATACCTCATTATTCTCATTATCAGCCGGTCCTACACAACTCCGCCTCCTCAACTTGGCCTCTGGGCTTTGTAGAGTGGACACTCAATGGCCGGTTGCCTAGCAACAAAGATGACGATAATGCACACATGCAACTGATTGACGTGAAGTGGGTTCAAATCGTATTATGGGCTACAGCGCTCCAGGTTCCCAAAAAAAAAAACTTTGTCACAAGGTCATTCTTAATCTTCAAGGGACATCAGCCCCTGACATCTTGAGTGGAGGCATATTCAAATTTGGGCGACGTCAAATCAAATCTTTGCTCGTTATATTTCAATATCCGCAACTCGTCCACTTACTAGTTTCTCTGATGATGTAATGCTTTTTGATAATAAGGATCAGTGTGTTTACTACCTATTGTTGTGCCTTTTTTGTCCATTCATACAAATGTACAGTACTATGAGTGTAATGTATCACCAAAATTGTGTGTTAAAATATCTGCTTCTCACAAAAACACCTTCTTCCTTTTTTGATCTTGTGCCAGGTGGCTCGGCACATGGCTTGATAATAAACCGAAGAAAATAAACTTTATATGTATTTTAAAATGTATATGTGTTGCAGTTGCTCCAGTTGTAGTGTTGAATCTATCCATCCAATACATAGAAAGTATGTCTACTTTGGAAGATCCATTGTAGAAAAAATTAAAATAAAATAAAAAATAGTGGATAAAGGACCACACATTTACTGTGGTTTTAATTTCAGATGCTATGGGTCAGATAGAATTGTATCAATTAATAGCCAAGGTAGCTCGCCCCCCAAGCCCCTTTTTTTTCCTTTGCTTTAAGATGTGACACTTCAGTAGAGTTCCAGTAAGATTGATTGAAATTTCTTTATTGATTGATTTGAGTGATGAAAGAAAAAATCCAAAAAACAGTAACATCCAGATCAATCAATCAATAATTTTTTATTTAAGTTGTAAAATCACCATGGTCCCGATACACCTCACAGAAAAGAACACACAGGAGGAAACATACAGCAAACAAACATAATAGTCACAGTAAAAATGACATTAAAAACATCCAAGTAAAAACATCAAAGAGGTGTCTGTACATAGCAAAACATGAAAATAAAACAACCATATTAAAAACATCAACATTAAAAGAATGTTTAAGTGGATGATGGACTTGACTAAGATTTTTTGTTAATTGAGGGAATGACCAGGAGACCAGCATCAGCTCCGATAAGTAAGGTGGTGCAAGTCCATGCAAGGCCTTACAGTATAAATTAAAAGAAGAACCTTAAAATCAGCTCTAGCTTGCACTGGTCGCCAGTGAAGAGAGGCCAGAATGGGCGTTATATGATGGAATCTTTTAGTTTTTGTCAAGATTCTAGCTGCAGCATCCTGAATGAGCTCAAGACTTCTAGTAGCACAACCAGAGAAAAGGGCATTACAACAAGTCTGGAGGATACAAATGCATGGATTACAGCTTCAGCATCACAGAGTGATAGATTAGGTCGGATTATTAGCAATTATTACTAAAATGAAAAAATGCTGTCTTGGTAATAGCCTTGATATGAGACTGGAATGTCAGACGAGAATCTAAAACTACTCCAAGGTATTTGATGGTTGAGCTTTCAGAAATAATACAACTATCGATATTAACACTCAAATTCTCAAAAAAAATGTCCATATTTGGCTTGTCTAACAACTAATAACTCTGTTTTAACAGCATTTAACAGCAGAAAGTTCATATCCATCCTTTCTTTTATTCCCGATAGATATGCCTCTAATTTTAGGAGTTGGGAAAAGTCATTTGGCTTTACCGGTACATATAGCTGTGTATCATCAGCGTAAAAATGAAATTTAACACCATATTTGCAAATAATGTCACCGAGGGGAATCATATAGATAGAGAAGAGCATAGGGCCAAGGGCCGATCCCTGGGGTACACCAGACTTTATTTCAGAGAATTCAGAGATTGTATTATTGTAACTTACACTTTGAGTTCTATTTGATAAATATGAATGAAACCATGAAAGCACCATCCCCTGGATGCCAATATGCTTCACCAAGCGGCTTAGAAGTACAGTACATACTATATGCTGTGGTCCACAGTGTCAAAAGCTGCACTCAAGTCAAGAAGCAGCAACAATGATGTCAAGTCAGAATCAACAGTAATTAGTAGATCATTGAGTACTTTGGTCAAGGCAGTTTCAGTGGAATGATGGGACCAAAACCCAGATTGAAATTTATTGAAGAGATTGTTGTTGGATAAGTTGGCAGTAAGTTGATCAGCGACAACCCTTTCAAGTAGTTTCGCCGTAAAAGGATGATTGGAAATTGGTCTGTAATTTTTCGGAATTTGCGAATCAATATTAGGTTTTTTGAGCAGCAGTTTGATAATGGCAGTTTTAAAAGATGAGGGCACAAAGACTATAGAAAGTGACTTATTTATGATATCCAGAATAGGCCTATTTAAAATATGACGCAGTTCTTTAAAAAGATTAGACGGTATAGGATCTAATAGGTAGGTTGTAGATTTGGATACCGTTCCCAGGCTGGTAAGGGCCCCAGGGGAAATGAATTCAAACTGTGAAAGAGAGCAGTTGGTCCGAGTCACAGTGCCTACTTCCATCAAAGCATTAGAGATTTCATAGCCATCATTCTGAGAAGAATGTGGACCAGTGAATTTATCTCTAATGGAGTCAATCTTATTTATGAAGAAGTTCAGAAAATCAACCGCATTGAATGAAGAGCTATTGGCAGGGGAATTCTGTGTGAGTTTAGCAACAGTATCACACTGTGTATTTTTTTAATTATTGTTAATCAAGTGAGATAAATATGCTGTCCTCGCAGCTGAGAGTGCACAGATAAAGAATGTAATTACTTATAAATAAATAGAATATATGTATATTTCAAAACCCCTCAGTTAAATTGTTCTTTTGAGTGGATTTGTTCCCTCTCACTGTTCGCTATGCACCACAGTGGGCGTCAGGCTACAGTGGGCGTAACAGAAATGTGTCCTGGAGGCGAGAAAACAATCTGCTGCCTTCCCAAAAATTAAAGTTCAATCTGTTCAAAATTGGATCTTTGCCATAGAAGCCTGTGCATGTTTTCCTAAATGACATTTTGAGATCAAACATGAACGCTAAACTATAGCGATGATAGCTCCATTTTATCATTGTTTTCTAGTGGAATGTATTTTCAGCACACCGCGAGTGGACTTCCAAATCCAGGAGTGAATGATGTCTGATGGGTCATGGATGTTTAAA
Organism: Cyttopsis rosea; assembly: GCA_900302355.1. Classification (NCBI taxonomy): domain Eukaryota; kingdom Metazoa; phylum Chordata; class Actinopteri; order Zeiformes; family Parazenidae; genus Cyttopsis; species Cyttopsis rosea. The sequence continues at coordinate 9,445 of OMKR01044534.1, read as the reverse complement.
ACACTCCTCTCTTTGTATATTCCACTAAATAATGTTCCCTGTCCACCAGAGTATCTCATCCCTCCCAGGATAATGCTGCTGGGATATATTTATGACTTCTCTGTTTTTAAAATGTCAGAGAACACACCAAATCACCACTTTGTACATGTAATGATGTCACATTTCTCTCCAAATATGTTTTCTCTTCTCTTTGTGTGCTGTCTTTAAGTGGTTTTATATGGTTTATATGGAGACTGACGGTAACCACAAACAACCATGCAGGGATCGAATGATTAACTGGTCTGTGATGATCATTGCTCAGAAATAAATAATAGCAAAAGGGAAAAAATGTTTTAGAATTCAGTTTGCCCTCTCAGCAAGTGCAATATTAAGTGCTGCCAAAAGATGTCAGTGTGTCTTTGATACAAGGTTTATAGCTTCCACAGTAGAGCAACAAAACAACTTTCTGCTACACTCACAGTAATATGTAATAATGATATTATTATTGTTATAATAATAAATAAATAAAATAATAATAAATATAATGATAAATTATATAATTATTTATGTATTCATTATTTATTTCATCATTATTGTTATTATTTATTTTACAGTATTTATGAGGTTTGGCTAGATTGTATTAAAATCGAATTTATCACATTTATTGTGAGTGAGTTAATTCATTTATATACGTGCAAGTGACAACAAAAAGTCAGCACACATTGTATAATTTGCATGAAATTATTGTTATCATATTTATCACACATCGAACCCTGAAATCCCAAATTTCCAGCAGCTTATCTCTTTGTGTCACTGCGTCGTAGTGAGCTTGGTCATCTCCTCCAATCATCTGATTAAAGAAACCTCCATTCTGAAAATTCAAGACTTGAACCTGTGATGGCAGCACTGGAAGGGAGCATATGAACCATCATGCCCCTTCACACTCTAACATGGTCTCTGGGTGCCGCCTTTTAAAATCTCCCTCTGCATAGAACCCTGAACTCCCGGAACTTCCCAGCTTCCAGCAGCTTATTTCTTTGAGCCACTGAGTCTCTGAGCTTGGTCATCTCCTCCAATCATTTGATTAAAAAAACTTCTGTTATGAAGACACAAGGCTTGAACCTGTGACGGCAGCCTACGCTACCCTCCGGACCTCCCCTTCCACCAGTGAAAAGTGCCATTTTTCAGATATTTTCATTCTCATAGTCATGATAATTAATCTATTGAATCGTGTCCCAGAGCCAATTGTCAGACTATTTTCCAAACACAGAATGACATTTAAATCAATGATGTGATGTGAACCAGTGAATTTCATTCATAGATACAATTTAACTGTAACTGTACAATAAAACGGGAAAAAGGCAAAGATACAAGGTTGTGTACATAAAAAGGAATCACTCATCCCATAAACCATTGCAAATGAGCTTTCCCAAAAAAATGAAGGTAACACTTAAACATCACAGTATAACACCAAGTCAGTTAAACTTCAGGGATATCAATCTGTCCATTTAGGAAGCACAAGTGATTGTGAATCAATTTCACCTGCTTTGGTGCAAATAAAATTGACAACAGATGCAATGGAGAGGCAAAAGCAAGACAACCCCCAAAATAGGAATGGTTTTGCATGCATCAGACAATTGCTCTCTCCTTATCCTTCCTGACTGATTCTTCTCTAGTTTTGTGTTCTGCTAGTGTCCTTGTCACTACTGGTAGCATGAGGCGGTACCTGCAGCCCAATCAGGTTGCACAGGTAGTCCAGCTCCTCCAGGATGGCACATCCATACGTGCGGTCGCAAGGAGGTTTGCTGTGTCTCCCGGCACAGTCTCAAGAGCATGGATGAGATACCAGGAGACGAGGAGAGCTGGACAGGGCCGTAGAAGGGCATCAACCCAGCAGCAGGACCGGTATCTGCTCCTTTGTGAGAGGAGGAACAGGAGGAGCACTGCCAGAGTCCTACAAAATGACCTCCAGCAGGCTACTGGTGTGCATGTTTGTGACCAAACTGTCAGAAACAGACTCCATGAGGGTGGCATGAGCAGTGTATATCAGTTGCTTTGGGGACCCCATTCGGGGCTTTGCCTTAATGTAATGTGACAGACGAGGGGCCAAATCGCATTTACTTGTCGAAACGAATCCAACGGTGCCATGCTCATGCTCGTCTCTCTGACAAAGGGGCGGGGCTTAAATAGATCCCAAACTTTTTTTAACCTCTGACCTTTGCAGGCCTTCACAGTAGTTAGGTGACAAACGACAAATAACATGTTCTCATTGAGACTAATCAAATGTCCATGGCCATTTATTACAAAGATTAATTTGGTTGACAAAACAAAAGTAATCTTCAGTTTCAACTTTATTTTGAAAAATATATTGAATAAGGATCCAAAACACATACCAAAATATACATGACATTTAAAGACACTGTGTCTTAAACTCCCATACAGAATAAAATTTGACTACATCGTTACATACAGATATTGACATTTAAAAATAAATCCGTAAAAATATACAATACATCCTTTCTACTTTAATTTGAGTATTTAGAGGTAAAAGTACTTGATGTACTAGTCTAATAATGTGAATAGGATAGTTACTGGATGGTTTTAGTCTATTTTTCATTCTCTGTTTTGAGACCTTTGTCTTGTAAAGTGAAAGCTTCTCATCTAATAAATATTATTGAGGGTCGACTGCTGTTTTATTTGTTCGCAAAGCTTTGAATAAATGTTTGTTCTGCAAGAGATGATTAATGTCAAGTGAGTAATTGAGTGGCGCCATCTTAGGGTCTTAAGACGACTTTAAGAGATGATCGTGGGTAACGTATGTCCAATTTCACATTTACAGTAAATATGTTAGTCATATGTAGGATAACGTTATAGAGTGAATAGTTCACTAGGTTGTTGCTGTGTTGGATACATTATTGTGGACTATTTTTCTTGGCGGAAGCTCTTAAAATACTAGTTCTACGATAATTTCAAATCAATATTCCATGTCAATGCATTCTTTTTGTCAATGTATTCTCTATGGTAAGATTTTAGCAGTGTAATAAGTAATTATCACAATATAATAATAACCCCCTCCAGAATGAGTCCTGATCACCCTGTCGGCGGTTATTTTGCGATAATGCCCGGCTGGCTGCACGTTATCACTTACTTTAAGCCAGGTAGGTGAGTGTACCATATTATACGTATACCTGCATATATTCTCCTCTATGTTGATGATAGAAGACTAATTCTTAAGGCAGTGTCAAATATGTGAAATCAGACGGCAGTTTTTCGTAATGTTACCCATCTTTGTATTAACAAGATGCATCCAATGACATTTACTATCTCATGCATTGCACATACATGGCCAATTCTTTCACAACAATGTACACACACACACACACACACACACACACACACACACACACACCATACAATGGCGTTATAATACGTAACAGTATGTACATATTAGCAGGATGAATCTAAATGTCTAAATGTAAAGGCAAAAATAAACAGTTGTGTATGTTTCACATTAGATGGATGGGTAGCTATAGTTTATTTTATGTACATTTTGCAGCATTCAGACTGTATTGGCAGTCTTACCAACCAAAGATAAACACTATAACTGCCATGAAAAAGCAGCAAATTGTTGCAAATGGCTACTGCGCATGAGGCGATTTGAAACCATTTCCATTCGTTTTACCGTATCGCCAACTCTTTTTTTTTTATACCGTCTGTTCATGAATATAAAGAATGCAACTCTCTTAGTTTTACATGAGGATAAAAAAAAGAATACACAATATCTCATTTTTATCTCATTTGTAATCATTTCCATGTAACAATAAGATAAATACAGCAACGCTCCCTTTGTGTACAAGACGACTGTCCCTTGTTCAGTAAAATTTATAAAACATTTGTTTACAATATTTTTTAGAAAATCCCTCGTTTTTTTTTTTTTTTTTTTTTTCATCATTCCTCTCCGTTCTCATCTCCACCTCTTCAATTCCAGGCTCTGAAATTCTTCTGTGCAACTTCTCCGTCTCCCCTCCTCTTCCTCGCCCTCCTCATCTTCCTCCTCCTCTTCCCACATGGGGACGTCTGGATGGGATCTGGGTGGGAGACAAAGATGCTCAGTGTGGGCAGCTTCTTTTCTTTTTCTTTAAGGAAAATTTAGCCCTTTTGTTGAAAAGTCATCTATTAGATGTCTATTTGGCTGGATTGGGGGGTAAATAAAAGTGTGCTTGTGGCTTCCACATCAAGCAGGATTGCTTCTGGCTGCTTGATGTTTCTCAGAGGCTGTGATGGGCAGAACTATAGTATATTGACTGTTGTGCTAATAATTCTCATAAACTACAATATGTATCACAGCAATAATAATAATAATAATAATAACCAAAATGGAGAAAACAAAACAAATTTAGAAGATAAATCACAGTGAAGGACCCCAAAAAAATACAGTAGTCATGATCCAAAAGCAAGAAAACAATGTACAAACACATGTAAAATCAACACAGAAATAAAATGAAATAAAAGTGTGCTCACAGAAAACAGAAAAAATTGATTTGGCTCATTAATGTATCATTAATCATTTTTTATGTGTATTTTTTTATTTTTTCTATATCAACTATAGGCTACTGAAATAATTCCAAATGATGCCTCAAAGTCATTTAAGGCTGAGGCGTCTCTGGCCGTATTTTAGTCTAACCTGTGGTCTACTGAAGCCAAGGGCAATCCAGTTTGTCTGGGTGACCGAGGGAGATCATGGAGTTCCTGTTTCTGCTGGGAAGGTCCACTGGTCCCAGATCAGGCCTGCCAGAGAAAAAAAGAAACAACTTTTTAATTGTACGTATTTATCATTGCATGCAGTGTGCTGCGCTGCGAGCACACTTAATAAACTTAAAAACAACAGCCCTTGTGGCACAGCAGCCAGAATTTCTCTCTTTTGTGTGTGTCCTTTTTTAATGAATCCTGGACCGCCGCCATATCTCAACAGAGCACGGTTTTTAAATCCACAGGGGAATGAATTCTCCCACTCCCACTCCTCCAGGAATACCTCAAGCCTGACAGACCAGACCCCCACACACCCTCTTTATTCCCGGGTGGGTCGGTGCCAAGCTCTGTGAGAGCAGCGTCCCACTCGAGGATGGAGGGAGAAAGTGGAAGGGGGCCACAGACTAGTATTGTACTTTCCTTCTTCTTCTTCCTCTTTATTAAACCTCCTACAAGATTCCTGAAAACA
>OMKR01044533.1:0-14236 GCA_900302355.1 Cyttopsis rosea | reverse complement strand
GGATCGAGGGAGAACTACGATGGCAAAATGAGACAAGCGTGAGGATATGTTGCTATGGTGATTACTCCAATAAAATATATTAAACTAAAATACTTTGTGTTTGTTATTATATATAAGAATTTTAGTAATGCATGTAGCTAGCTATAAAAATGCAGCTACCAATTAATATTTTATTGCAAACTTAAATGACGTTAAAATCTTAAACGTATTTTCATTCATTCATTTCCAACATGGACAGTGTAGCGGGAACAGTCCTTCCGACACACTATTTCTCAGCACAGGACAACAGGAGATAACAGTACTTGTGAAATAAATCTCTGGGTTCCAATGAGACCAACCTGGGAGGGGGTCCCATTAAAGTCTGGCTGATGTTCCCCACAGGGACCCAGCGAGCAGGAGAGACACTGGTGTGTTTGCTTTGTGACGTAAACTGAAACGCGAGTATCGATCACGAAACCACGCCCCTCAGAATAGGTGCGGTGTGCAGTGAGCTTCAGCGCACAAACAAAGGGAAGACCCCTGTCCAAGGAGCGGTTGGCTCATTGGCTGGTGGACGCCATAGATTTGGCCTATAGGAGTCTTTCTCTGGAGACCCCTCAGGGCCTGCACGCACATTCCAACAGAGGTGTGTCTTCCTCCTGGGCCCTCTTTAAAGGGGCATCGTTGGAGGAGATACAGTATGTCGGGCAGCGTCTTGGAGCTCCCCGCATACATTTGTACACTTTTACATGCTGGACGTTACCCACACAACGTTCTCTTGAGCTTCTTAAACCTCTCCTGTGTTCGTCACTCGTGTGTTTTTGTTTTCCCTCGTGTTTTTCTTTCGACCTTTGTTATCACGGAACGGCGCAGACGCACCATTTTGAAACCCTGCCGCTTTAAGAACTCTTTCGACTTCACCACAAGCTACAGGTTACTTCGGACCAGATTTGCAAACTGATCCATCGGTGTAACTTTTGCTACCTCCCTCGTTTAACAATAATTCGGGAACAGGGTCGTTCGGCCAAGCAACATTATTTTTCGAGTCTCTTCCTCTCTCTACGGTTTCCGATTTAATTATTTTATTTCTACTTCATCTCATTAACTGACTATTAACCTTTCATTATAAATAAATACCCATTTATTGAGTAAGCAGTTGTCTGTGATAATTGTTCGGAAACCGGGTTCGGGAATTCCTGAATGGTAGAATCCACTAGATATTACAAGATATTACAACCCTTCAGCCCAATTTTTCCAAGTTTTATGTAAATTTTGTGGCGGCCATTTAATTCTAATATTATCATAGGTCTTATATTGTTACAACAGAGAAAGGAGAAATGCACTTGCTGTGATCTGCCATGTTGCTCTCTCTTTCTCCATGTCTGTAAGGTAACATCCAGCTGTAATTCCGCCACGGACGACAGCCAAAAGTTCTAATAACTTTGACGGCAAATGCTGTGTGCCATTGCCATTGCTCTCTGCCGGCCTGCCATAAAGCTCTTGTGGCATAACGAAAAGGTTGCGTATGCAACCCAGGTTCCCTGAGTAGAGACCAGATCTATTACTTCTGGGAATGATTGTAAGATCACTAATCCAATTGAAACGCTCTGTATTCACGGCTGTTAAGGCAGAGGAAGTGATGACGCCTGTTAAGGCAGAGGAAGTGACGATGCCTGTTAAGGCAGAGGAAGTGACGACGCTATAAATAGCGGCACCATCTTCCGCTCTACATCTTTTCGCTGCTTAGAGCCTCAGTAGGGCACCTTACCACAGCGCAGTAATAGATTTGGTCCCTACTCAGGGAACCCGGGTTGCATACATAACCTATTCATATCCCTTTCGCAGGGACTGCAATCTATTACTTATGGGACCTTATACCGTCACGTGATAGTATGGTGATCACCAGAGGGAGATCACCTTCCCTTTGCCTCTGCGCTGAAGCTCACCGCACACCGCACTAATTCATCTCCATCTCCTAAAATCCTTAGTACGGTCCATATAGCACCGTAGAGCCCGCACCGGGTACAGGGTGTTGAGCCTCTCCTCCTCCTCCGACTGGAAAGGCGTGGAGAAAAGGCTGCCAGGTTGATGACCTGACTTCCCAAATTGAGTGGTAAGAACCTTTGGAGTGAACGGATCAAAATCGGATGCAAAATCACTCTGTCCCCTCCACCCACATACTGTATTCAGGACGGGTGAATAGATAAAGCCTGTAGCTTGCCCACTCGCTTTGCCGAGACGAGCGCCAGCAGGAAAGCCGTCTTCAGAGACAGCGCCCGTAATACTACCAATAAGTCCCAGGTCGGGACTAGGGACGTCTGGGCTGGATGCAGATGCCGCATAGCTGCCATGAAGCCAAGTGTAGAGACCACTTTACCCCTCATAAAAAGTCCCTGAAGGAACTCCAAAATTGGCCCTATGAGGCAATCGCAGGAGTCGTGTCCCAACTGCTCACACTATTGAGCAAAAAATATGCCACCTCAGTATATACTGGAAGCACATAGAGGGCACTCTCGCGCTCTGTATGGTGGCAACAAACTCATCTGAGAGGCCCAAAGCTATGAGCTTCTCCCTCTCAGGAACCAAGCCCGCAAGCCCGATAGGTCTGGGCGCGGGTCCAAAATTGGAAGTGGGAGCTCCCACGAGGGACCCACACTCATATTGCACAGATCGCTGAACCACGGGTGGCTAGGCCAATAAGGGGCCACCAGCCGCAGCGACAAGTTGTCCTCCCGCACTCTGTTCAGCAACGGCTGAATGAATGCCACGGATGGACCAACTCATCCACGTCCATGGCTCATCTCCCCCTAGGGAGAACCACAACAGGCACTGCGTCGTCTCCCACGACGCAAACAGGTCCACCTCCGCCTGGCCGAACCGCTTCCAGATCTCCGCCACCACCCGGGGGTGGAGGCACGAATCTGTAGCCCGGGGATTTCCCCTGGACAGCAGGTCCGCCGCATGGTTGAGATAGCCTGGAATGTGGACCGCCCAGAGGGAAAAAAGATACTGCTCCACATACAGCAGCAGACTGTTAGCCATCCGACACAGAGGGAGGGACCGAACCCCACCCTGGCGATTTATGTAGGCTATCGCCGACATATTGTATGACCTCACCAGGAAGTGTCAGCCCTTGAGGCCCTTGAAGTGTTGAAGAGCTAATAGCACCATATGCAGCTCTAACACGCTTATGTGGTGCTTCGCCTGCGTCACCGTCCATTGCCCATTGGCTGTTGCACCATTGTAGACAGCTCTGTGTCTATGGTGATGGAGTGGAATTATGCGCCCCCAGCGTGGCTCCTACACAAAAGAACCGCGCGCTCCTCCACACCAACAGGGCTCTCCTGCACCTCGGAGTCATCCTGCGGTGCTTGTCCCTCACTGGGTGGAGCTGCCTGGCCGCATACCAGCCTTGGGACGCCCTGACTTGTAGCATGCCGAGGGGGAGCACCAGTAGCTTCTGACACAAGAGTGACGTCACTGACCGTCCAGGTCCGAACTGTAACACCCACGACCCGATGGCCTGAGTCCTGGCTGGGGACAGGCGGATCATGGAGATCGAGTCCAACTCCCTGCCTAGAAATGCGGTATGTTAACTTGGGATCAATACACTTTTTTTAAGTTGACTGCAAACCCCAAACTCCATAAATGAGAGAATGAGGGTAAAACTGGCCACCTGTCTGGCCCTTTCCTGGAACTGGCTGTAGATCAGCCAGTCATCCAGATAGTTGTACTCTCTCACCCCCTGCTGGTGTAGCAAAAGGTGGCCTATCGCCACCTCTACACATTTCGTGAATACCCGTGGGGCTAGGGAGAGGCCGAACGGGAGCGTGATGAACTAGTATGCTCTCCCTTGGAAAGCAAAGCGTACCGTTGGTGAATGGGAATGCATCTTTCACCAAACTCATTTGGTCAAAAAAAATTCACATGAAATTCCAGATGTGGTCAACATCTGGAACCTTATTTTCATTAGATGCTTGTTCAACATTCGCAGATCTAGGATTGGGCAAAAATTCCCAGGCTTCTTTGGGACCACAAAGTATCTGCTATAGTGTCCCTGCTCCTCCCTCTCTTCCGGGACAAGTTGGACCACACCCTTTTCTAGTAGAGAGTTTATTTCTCTCGCGAGAACCTCTGTCTGGCTGTCCGGGACCACTGATTCAGTCTTTCCCGTGAACCTGGGCAGGGGATGGGCATACTGGATGACGTGGCCCTCAGTGACGGTTCTCTGAATGTCTCTGTTCAAAAGCATGTTCCCAGATAGTGACATTGCCAGCAGCTTCAAATGTGGAGAGACTAAATCCTCTTATTTGATCCTTTTTGGCATACTGTAGCACCATACTGCAAGTCACTTCTGACGGACAGGATAAGGTCTCTTAAGAATGGATATGATTTGCTTTTTGATGAAAACTTTAATCATAAGACCCAAACAAAGCAAATGGACATTCATTTAAGATTTTGGGACAATGATGCTGTAGCTACACGCTACTTCACTTCTAAATTCATGGGCCACACCACAGCAGAGGACATGGTGGAGGTCTTCCACAAGTCGACAGAGGGTTTAAATCACAAAAGTCTTGTACAGCTTTCAATGGATGGACCGATTGTCAATTTTATATTACACAACAAACGGAACTTGCATGATAGTATGTCAATACTGTGTTACTAAATGTGGGTAGCTGTGGCCTACATATTTTGCACGAGGCATTTAAAAAAGGTGCAAATGCCTCAGATTGGAGTAGACCACTTCTTAAGTAATGCTTATTGGCTACTGAAAGATTCCCCTGCTCGAAGAGAGGATTATGCCAAAGCTGTTGGAGAAATATCTCCTCTTATGCCACTCAAATTCTGTAAGACAAGATGGGCACAGAATGTCCCAGTTACAGAGAGAATGTTCAAGATATTGCCAGACTTGAAGAAATATGTGAATGCAGTAGAGGCAGGCAAATTCCCCAACCCTGGAACTAAATCCTATACTACTATCAAACAAGGGTGCAGAGACCCACTGATGCCTTCAAAGTTGGCCTTTCACTTGTCATTTTGCACATTTTTTGAATTTATATCAAGGAATCATAGTTCTCTATGATTCCTTTTCTGGGTGCGGATCTTTCTAATGTTATCACGTCAATTATGGATCGTTTTATCAAGCCTGATGTGATGGCTGAACTGGAGTTGGTCCCCAGGCGCTGCACTGCGGCTGCCCACCTGTGGCTGCCCACTGCTGTTAGGGGTGTATAGGATGGGTCAAATGCAGAGGACAAATTTCATTCTCTCGATGTATGCTGAGATATGACAATAAAAGAAACTTAGAATCTTAGAATCTTGGCTAATGCAAACACAGTATCAAAATTGATGTCAATAGATGTTACAGACAAAACGATATCATCTATGCAAGTAAAGTTCATGTGGCATTCTCTGCAGACAAAATGCTGAAAGAACTTGTGCCATCAAAGAACATTAGTGAGAAGAGAGTGTTGGAGTTCAGGATGGATTGCAGAAAGTGCTTAGTGCTTTGCAGGGAAATTACAAGAAAAATCTCCACTACAGTACTCTCTTGTGCGCAACATGGATTGCCTAGATCCAAGGAGGGTGGCAAGCAATAAAGACTCATGCATCAACAAGTGGAAAATAATCTGAAAAGAAACTGCTCACTGAGAGCAAACGAGTAGATGAAAATTATTGTGATGATATTCTCAAACAGTACAGGATGTTCATCAATGAGACTGTGCCAAAGAGAAGGGCAGATTTCACTGACTTCAATCCTGCCACAGGCCAGGTAGATACCCTATTCTATGAAACAATGGCAGGAGAGAAGGTCTAAGAACCACTGTGGAATGTTGTGGCACTCTTCCTAATGCTCTCACTTGGAAATGCAACAGTGGAGGGAGGTTTTTCAATCAATAGACAAATAGAGGTTGAAAACATGAAGGAAAGTACTGTACAGTGCACAGCGTCATGTGTGTGATCATTTGAGGTCAGTGGGAGGAATTGATAACTTTGAGGTAATTAAGGCCTTACTTCAGTCTGCATCCTCGGCAAGACAGCGATGCCTCATCTTGAAGAACAGAAAAGACTTAACGGAGCAGAAAAACCAAACATGAAAAGGAAAACTCTCTCTGGTGAGATTGATGAATTAAAGAAAAAGAGAGCACGCCTCCAGAAAGATGCCTCAGCCATGGAGCAATCTGCTGATGAATTTGCATTAAAGAAAATCCTTCAGCGCATTTAACCCCTGAAAGCCCATGAAACACCATGAATGAATTTCTCTAGAAATAGTACAGAAAAAGATCTAAGTGCATTTAATGGGTAAAAGCAAACAAACCAACAAAAGTAAATAGAGAGAGAGAGTGTGTATGTGTGTTTCTGAAGGGTAGATTGGTTGTGTTATTTGTTGCTAAAGGCAGTGTTATCAGAACTTAATGTGTTTATAATGTTAATCCAAAGCATTTGAACTTCAGATTCTAATTTAGGTAAGTATTCAAGGAAGTAATATCTGTGTAAATTCATTAATTTTGTTCCCATTTAAGAACAAATATTTTGCTTAAGTTTGCTGCATTAGGGCCAGTGTGTTTATACTGTAAGGGTGTAGAGACCTAGTCATATGTGATCATAATTGTGCACTATGTTTAAGCAGTGTAAACTTTAAGTTTTTTTTTACTGAAAACATCTATGAACTAGTAAATTAAGCTCATGAATTGATGGGTTTCAAATACTGTGGCTGTTTGTTTTCTGCTCAGCACAAAGGCGGTCTGTTTTTCCGTTCATTATAGATCATGGAAATTCACCTATTTAGTCAGGGAAAGACAGAGAAAAGTCAGGGAATTTGACATTTGAACCCTGGTGGGGGATCGCATATTTGAAATTGATGAGGAGATGTATGCGAAATCACGTCCGACCTATAATTCCCAGTGCGGGGTAATAAGTGGATTAGCATTTTGAGGGCAGAGACGGTATCTTAGCTCAAATTGGTATGTATTACCTGTAGCGCATATTAGCATTGTGGAGTGTGGAGCTTTGACGCTGTATGTTTTTCTTTAATGATAACATCGGTAGAAGATATTTGAGCAAAGCTCAAGACAAGTAAAATAAGGCAAAAATATGTGCTGATGGGGATGAAGTTTGAAACCACTACTGACTTTGTGCAATGCAGTTTGTCCATGTTTGGCATTAGCTTTACCAAAGATCAAAGTGATATGTACACAACGAAGGTGTCCAAGGTGAACTTTGCAGCTCAAGGCCCAGGTTGATAATGGGCAAGGAGGATATGGAGGTTTTTTTTATTATGTGCTTTAAAGGAATAGTTCAGATCTTTTTTTTTTTTTTATTAATCCCTGTATTTTACTCTCCCCTCACGTAAAAAATGTACGGTTCCAGCCTTTTCTCCAAACTGGACACATGGCAGTTCATGCACAGCTAACATGATGCCACAGAAGTCTGACTTGTTGCTTGGTTGGGCGAGGATACTCACCCAGGGTATTTACAGTACTACACACCTCAAAGATGTGTGTGCACATTCAGTGTGATCGTGCATGTAGGGGATCAAGATCAAGGGAATGGTTATGCTTATTTACCTGTGGTGTTTTCAATCCCCAAAATATATGATTCTTGCATTAATCGAACCACCACCACGGTTGGATTAATCTCCTGACTCTGCAGGTTTTCATTTGAAGTGAAAGGGTGTCAAGTTCATTTGGCACCTGCGCAATAAAAAGTAATAAAATTGGATAAGGGAGCAGCCCGGTCACTTCTGTCACTATGGAAGACTAAAGTCATGCAGCAGACTCGGTTTCAGAAACAGGTACGATAAACCCCATTAGCAATATCAGTCACAATAAATAATACAATGAAATAAAAGGTATGTAATTTTGAATTATATGTTGTCCCCCACACCCAGCTAACGAACTGGTTAACTTGGCCTAAGCTAAAGATCAAGCTAGTATATTTTGCACACAAAAAAACCCACAAGATACATGTTGAGTATTTTAGCACCTTAAACTTCGGGGTCATCGATCTAACTCTCAGCCAGCTGGTTGTTCTCACAGCTCAATGAGGAAACTTGTCTCTCCTCACTGTCAGCTTCTTTTTTTTTGTACAACGTCAACAGCACACGCACCTAAATTGCTCTCTGCTTCGGTCACACTGACATCTTCCCCCGGCTTTTGCCAAAAGGAAATGACTAAACAGCGGCGGCATTGGTGATAGGGATTTATTCATTAATTTCCACCGGCGCATGACACCATTTTTGACACCATTTTTTTCCCAGTTGATTTCATTGCTCACCTCAGCCGCAAATAGTTCAGTAAGCTTCAGGCTTAACGTTGAAATTCCGTTCCCTCGTATTTGTACAGTAAATGTTGTAGATAATTGTTATCGTTATGAACCCAAATTAACGACAGATTACATTATTATTAGTTTTTCTAAAATACATCCACAGTTCAATGTTGTGTTTTTTGTGTGTAGGTTTTTTAAATAGCTTTTTATTTATTTTTATTACCAAGAGCCCAAATTCAACTCAAGCCTTAACACAGATTTTAAAATTACACACAAAAAATAAAATCCTCCGAGAGGAAGGCTCGGTCGGGGAAACACCTTCAATACTCTCACTATCCTCCATCAGTCCACGGCTCCTGGTGGACACTCTGGAATTTCCCAGACTCACCGATTGACGTGAGTGTGTGTTGGAATTGGGGAGCATCAATTCCGGACATTACGCCCCGCTCACCTCCCTCCAGCCCGGCATAGATCAAGCCTCCTGGAATTTCAGCCCCCACTCCCCTTACGCAACAGGCCATGGCCACATGCTAGGTGCTAATTTCTCACGTTACATTCGCAGTCACACATGGGGCAACCAAAGTGAATCACCGGAGATTCACGTGAATCGCGGCAGAGGGCGAAGGGGGGCCGACAGTGGAGGGAAGAGCGCCGTGACATCGGGAATTTCAATCCATCTGTGTGACCGCTCAGTTTAGGCGCCGAAGCAGTGGGATCGTATGGTAATAGTAATATTAACAAATATTAACTTTCTTCGTACATTTAGCCTAATGACATGATTACTGGGAATAACTGACTGTTTTGTAGCAACCCTGCGGATTAACTAAATGGTTTAGACCAGGGTACATTTAAAGCTGTGGTTGCGGTGGTTGGCTGTGGAGAAGCTTTTTTTGGTCTATTTAGATTTCCCATATCCGGTTCTCCACACTTCCCAGAACTGCTGGGTCACATCCTAAGAGTTGTGTTTTTTTACATGTTTACCCAGCATGGATCATGTCACGTGTGCCTAGCGCCATATTGCGGAGGCGCAAACATCCTTCGCACACCTTGCCACCTACACTAGACAGCAGATACTGTATGTGTTTCATGACTAAACTTGCAAAGGCTCTAATCTCGGCGCCATCTGTGGGATGTTTAGCTTGAGGCTCCAATGAATTCATTTTGCGAATGATCTCATCAATGTGTCTGTCATGCATGTTTGTTACTGGGCTTGAGTCTGCAAAACCAATGGAGGGATGATAATAAACTGATGTCGGTTCTGCTACTGTTTCTTCAAGGACCATAAACAGAATTGATAAGCTTACTCGTGTAATCTTATCTAGTAATCACTATCTACTAGTACTATAGATACCATATATGTCAAACATGAATCATAGTCATGGTGGATTACAAATTAGTAAATAGTGATTCAAATATAATCCTTAAATTAACATAAAAATCAGAAATGTTGTGTTTGGGTGAGCGGTTTAAGCTAGATGGCTAACTAAGTTAGCTGACAACATGTAGATTCATGAGTGAATCAAGACAATGGATTATGGGTAAATTATGTGCTATGATTTCATTCAAAATGCCTTATGAAACATCAAAGTGGAACAAAATGGTGTGTTTATGAACAAGAAGTCCCCAAACTTCTGGCGGTTATGGCGAGCCATTTGAGCATTAATTCACTTTTTTGAACTAGTTGCAATTCTGACTGAACTAGTTGTAAATCTACTCTTTGATATCAATAACACACATAGCTGATATCAAAAACAGACATTATTGATATCAAGAATTCAGTTCTTGATATCAATAAATTGCATTGTTGATATCAACATTTCCAATTCTTGATATCAAAAATGCAATGTGAAAAAAGCACTTCCCATTGCTGTCAATGCAGAATTGCAATTGTGGTATCAAGAATATAAATTGTTGATATCAAACATTTGTATTGTTGATATCAACAATTTGTTGATATAATCAATTCCCATTTTTGATATCAACAATTTCAATTGTTGATATCAATTTTTCAAGTTTGATATCAAAAGATACAATTTAACTATTGATATCAAGAAGTACATTTTTGAACAAACCCTTTTGTTTTTTTGAATTACAGTTTCCTTTTGTCGTATTTGCGCAGGTTTAGTAGCCACAAAAGCCACACAATCCTTTTGTGAATTTGCCCCTTAGTTTCTTGCTGTACACACAGAAAAACATCTTTCATTTATCCAAGTTAAGCCATAGCTCTGTCATTTGTTGACACAAAAACACATCTTCGCCTCATGGCAGCTGTAGTGTTTCTTGAATTGTCTGATTTAAGTCCGATTTATAGCTGAACGACGTGTGCTGGGGAAAAAAACCTAAAAGTTGTTTTTCTCATGGTCAATGGCACAATAGCAAAAGAACAAAAGAAGAGACCCCAGACTCTAGTCGGTTTTAAAGCATACCACTGCCATTCCTTCCTGATTGGATCGAGCTTATGGCAAATCCAGCACTCCTTCTGATTAAATGTGGCACAGCTCTCTCCCTGATCAGATAACAGCTCTGATCAGATAAAGGTCGGCTCGCCATGCATGGCCTCCAAAATGCACCCCGAGCCACGGTCCCAGTATTCCTTCTGTAAGCCCCATTCAACACACTCTTCATTCTGGGTCACTATTTATAGACTCACTTGGAGCCCCCATTAAGAGCGAGATCAAAAATATGTTTCCCGATCAAAAATATGTTTCCGCGTCGTTTGCTCTTTTCAAGTGGGTTTAAATGAATCAAACCGGTGAACAAAAATAATTACACATCCTGGTAATACGGATATGTAATAAATCAGTGTCCTCCTTCCGTAAACCCATAATTCCTGTTCATAATCTGTAATATGTAATAACATGTACTAAAATGCAGTGAAGGTTCTAAAAAACTTGATCCTGATGAAAAATCACCCGATAAAAATGAACTACAGAAGATCCCATTTATTAAAAGTATTTATGCCGATGCTTAGTTGAACTCAAAATAAAACGTGAAATATTTCTCAGACAGTTAAAAGCGCAGTATGTAGAATTAGTGACATTTTGTGGAACAGACTTGGCAGAAATGGATTGGAATATAATATTAATAAGTATGTTTTAACTAGTGTATAATTGTATAATTGTTGTGTTTTCGTTTGTAGTTTCCTTAGAATGAGCCGTTTATATCTCCATGGGGGTTGGAGCCCCTCCCACGGATGCCGCCATGTTGCACCGCCATGTTTCTACAGTAGCTCAGAACGGACAAACCAATACTGGCTCTAGAGAGGGACTTTCGCGTTTTCGCAAGTTTCACGGCCACCGTAGATTCTCCTACACGGACGCCGCCATGCCTCAGAACATGGAGGTGAATTCAGTTGGCTGCAATCTGCAACCTCAGTGCTAGTGGCCACTAAATTCGACGGACTGCACCTTTAAGAAACATTGGTTCCCATCATATGTTGTACTGTAAAAAGTTATTGCAAACCAAGGGTTATGTTGACTCTTTTGAACTTCTGCAAATGAGCTCTTTTGGCTATATCCACGCTAAACTAGAAACAGGAAGTTGTGCCGCTTCCTACGGCAAGCTGCCGTAGCCAGCGTTACGCTTTGGATGTGTAAAAAATAGCTTTAAATAAAATGTGAAATTTTGTGATGATACTATAACTAGTTTTGTTTGAGTGTTAAAATGCATCTACATGCAATGAATCTTCATATGGTACAACTCAAGATGTCACAATGTCACAATCTGTTTAAAATCTGTCACATTGGGTGATTAAAAAAAGAAAATTACTTAATATTCAATATTAATCACCTGAAAGTTCATACTTTCCACAATGCTAGTCCAGATTACAGTATGTAACTGAAGCAATTGCACTGTCAATGACTAACTTTGATGGCATTTTATTTTTTCCAATGAGGGAAATTCAGGAAGTCACTATGCCCTCAACCTGCCTTGTCGGTGCTAGTATACACTAGTGCTGAAAAGTCTCTTTTTGGAGATTTGACTCTTTACAATTGACTCAGTAAAAAAAGATTTGTTCAATCAAAAGCAGCAAAAACAGTGCGGTCAAAAATGAGATATAAATTAAAATGAGATAAGAAATAAGACATATGTGCACATCTATCTACACTGGGTTAACATGGAGTAGCACTATGCTAACTAGTGACTAGTGAGCCCAATATGGGCAGGTAGCAGTTAGTCTACAGTTAGTACAAGTGACAGTATTGCGACATTACTAACAAAAGTAGCATACAGTAGAAACACTAGTCAAAAAGTGGAATATGGTCACAGCAGTCAAAATATGGCATCCAGTATTAACAACAGAAAAGTGGCGTAAATACTAGAGAGAAAATTCGCCGGGAATGGAGATTTCAAGAGTTCCAAGGAGTTCCAGAACAATGACTATTTCTTTTATGTATTTTGATCCTCCTAAAATATCCTTTCGATTTTCGTTTCTGTTCCTCGAACCAGTTCAGATTATATACTGGTTTTAACTCTCATTTTGCCACCTGATGCTAACGATGCTAATGCCAATATACCCTACTCCACGAAGGGTCGCAGATCGCCTCCGCTTCCAAACTTCCGAAACGTGTGTTTCCGATATGTTTTTGTATTTGACCACTTGCACTAGCGAAGCACTCGACGCTGCATCTACGGGGGCGATGTGTACAAGCTTTCAGAGCAAGACGGAGCAGCTGAGGTGATTTATAAAGCTGCCGAGTGTGTGCATGTGTGTGTTTCTGCAGTGTTCAAAGCCTCCACCTCCACACTCCTCTGTGAACAGCACTGTTCTCACCTCCAGCTGCAATATGGATCGAACTTTCCGATCACCTGCCTTGTCATATGCACTCGCAAGAATATTATCTCAGGGAACATCTATGCTGGCGCGTGATTGTAAACGCATCGTATATGCTCATGTCCGCTCGCATGCATGTTCTCTTTTCCTGTCCTCCCTGCACTCGTATTATTCCCACTTATCTTGTTAGACCATTTTTTCTGTGCCAATAAATATGGGAAATTAATTATAAGGAAAATGAAAAACATTTTACGATCTTCTCTTTTAAAGCAATGACTTCCAGGGATGCAAGACTCTAGTGATCACTCTCTTTTTGAAGATTTGGCTCTTTGCGCATGACTCAGTGAAATGATTTGTTCAATTGTCAGACTCTTTGTTTGTTTGTTTGATTCGGTTGATGTAACTTGTGCATGCGTGACTCGCGATCTCGTTCAAGAATCGGTTTGGGTGTCATTGCCTCTGCTTGGGGCGCTTGTCTCGCGACTCGGGTCTCTCGGGTCTTTTCATTCGAGATTCGAGTCTCAGTTCAGACGGTGAGCCGGCTGCAGTAATAGTCGCGAACAAATGACTCTTTTGCTTGATTCACTCACGATTCCCGAGTCATTTAAGATATTTGTTTGTAGCTAACGATTCGGTCATAGCGAACAAATCTTTTAAATGACTCAGTAGTCAGGAGTCCACCAAAAGAGTCGGTCATTCGCGACTCTTTTGGCGGACACTGCAGCCAGGTACCCAGGCACACACCGAGACTCGATTCTTGAGCTGAGAGACGCGAGCCGCACATGTCATACACAAGCCTCGCGGTGTTCGCAACAAGCTAAGTGACAGAGAGCGAGTGAGCAATTATTTTACTCAACAGAAAATAATTGCTAATGATGAAAGAAAAGGTGAAGGCATTTGGCATAATTCATATTGAATGTGACTGATTTACACTTTGCCTTCCACCCAAAATAAATTATTTTGACATAATTATATGATTCTGGTGAGAATTCTATTCACAACTCAGAGCCGAACAGACTCTCCTGACTCTCGTGACACCGACTGAATCAAACACACCAAGGCTCCGACTCCCGTTTCTCCTCGATTGCCATGCGTTTTGTTTCCATAATTGCAAGGGAAATTATTTGGAAAGCATTGGGGAAAGTAATGTTTTTGTATAAGATGCATGGATGGATGGATAATTGTCTGTGGAGATTTCCCCCATGTGCAAAC
>OMKR01044531.1:0-11386 GCA_900302355.1 Cyttopsis rosea | reverse complement strand
CACTGAGTCAGCATTACCGCTCATAAACACATACACACATAAACACTCTCAAGCTCCCCCCCTCGGATAATTACACAACAAAAGACCCCCGCAATCCACTTGTTCTGCCCCGCACCTTGCACCTTAAGTGACCCGCCTGTTGTGGGTGTCAGAAAAACGACTAAGAACTCTTGCATCTTAACATACTCATTGAAAATAGAGAATGACACATTTTTAAATGATCTGAGAAAAAATATGGGAAATGATTAGGATTGTTTCTGAGTGAAAAAATACTTGTATTGTATACTTAAGTATAAGTATAAATACCTTAATAAAGTAAAGTACTATTAAAGTGCTATTAAGGCAGTCTTTCTCAAACGAACCTTCTTATGCACATGGGGTTGCCGGACATTTCTAATATTGATATATTTTTAATGCAAAATGTAATCAATAGGTTTGAATTTTATCATCACTTCATCACACATATAATCCATTTGGAGCTCTATGAATAAAAGTATTCTCTGCAATACTCAAATTCACATTAAACAGTTTCCTAATATCCAGCGTGGAATATCTGCATTTTGACCAGCAATGTCAGTTTTGAAAATACAGTAAAAGGATTCTTATTTAGCATATAAGTAGTGGCACTGGCTCCAAAATTATAAGAAAAAGATGAAAACTTGTCACACTGTAATTGCTGTTGTTGTGAGGCTTTTGGGACCAATAACAATGGGGTCATGGGCCAAAAACGGTTGAAAACACTGTATTAAGGAACTTCAAATGTACTGTTAATATGAGGTCAACATCATGACCTCATATTTCAGTTTAAAGGGGAAAAACTCACTTTTCAGTGCTTGGGCACATACATTTGGGTCTCTGATGGACCTACTACCACACAAACTGTGAAATACGACAACCCAGTCAGTTTTTTGTTGGCTCCCTATTTCAGAAAACATGTAGAATACCTTGAAAATATTCAGTATTTAAAAGGAACTCTATTTGAACCCACTTTCATACCTGGGTCTTTACAGGTGTCAAAAGTCATTTTACGCGTACTATTTTAGTACCATAAATTGTCGTATTGCTTCCTGTAGAAGCTCCACTGAGTGTCTCAGCCTTATCCCCCTGTCAGGCTGAGTGGCTGCTCCTCTGGCCAAGTTTATTTTTGGTGTCAGAAGAGAGGTTTTCATGTGGAAGGAGTGGAAAGTGGCACCGCAGGCTCCGGAGGTTTTGGTTTCATATGAGAGTGATCAAATATTTGGCGCGCGGTGGCTTCGTTATTGTTATTTTTGAATTTACTTTGTGTTAAACCCAACTACAATGCTGCCGGGAAACTTGACTTCAGGGGGAATTTAGTCAGCGCTTTGGATGATTTTTACGACAGTGAAGGCTTCTCTTTTAGTCATTGACGCCCTGTTCATTCTTAGCGGTGATATTGTCTTTTTGGAATGGCATAGCAGGATTGTTGCACATTTTTTAATTTCCCTCTTAATGATTTTAGCAGCCTGGCTGGTGCCATTCCACTCTTCTCGTCCTCCCTCTGACTCATTTTCTCCATCTCTCACTTTGATAAACAAAGCCTTGGAGGGCTTGAGCTTCAGCCATCCAGTATCTGATTAGAGTTTGAAATGCATACGCTAATTGCTCAACACTTGCTCAATGCAATAATATTGTTGCCGGGGGAAAGCTGACAAAATGACAAAACTATGCGCTCAATGGCTTATCTAGGAATGCCAGTAATTGTAAATGAGACTCCTGTGTATGTGACAGGTTGAGGCGACTGTGTTCCCTCAACATTTGTCGTGCATTCGACCGTTTCGGAAATTAAAATCTTTGTCCTCGAAGTAAACCGCGGGTCTCTTATGTCTCAATCAAGACCAGTCCAATGAGAGCCATTGACCCAGTTCCCTCAACCGCTCTCTGTCCCATCGGCCCTTAACTCATATTGACTTTGTGTCATTGGTTTCCTTTAGTCCGAGAGCGTCTTTGATCGGTTGGCACGAGGGAAGCGAGGCTCGTCGGTCTAATAGCAAACGGCAACAAATAACCAGTGGAGCTTAGAGCTTAAGTGATTTCGTAACCCAGTTGAGATCCCCAGCTGTAGCGACCGGTCAAGATGACACTTAATTGCACTAACGCTCTTTGTCAAAAGCCAAAAGAGATGGAGGTGAAAAAGTTGGGAGAGAGGAAATTTCCCCAGGGGAAGGAAAACAAAAATCTCTCCCAGACCAATAATATCTTACTGTCACGGTGTTCTTTTACCAGTGAAGGACACCTAACCTATCTATTACCTGATTTCATCATCCCTATTTTTGTTTTTGCTTGTATTCTTATTCTTCTGGACATTATCACATGTCAATGTAATGTGATAAAGGGCTGGAACCCTATTGGTTTTCCTTGGATTCTGGACATTATCACATTACATTGACATGTGATAATGTCTGGCGCTCAAAATCCGTCGAACCCACGGACACGAATGAATGATATTTTTATTCTGAACTGTCCACACATGCTGTGTTCCAAGTTTGATCCACCTCGCATTATAGGAGGAGAAAAAACATAACGTTGGAGCCGACCTAACGGAAGTAGACGAGCGAGTTACCTGGGGTGGTGAAGTGGGGCGCTTTGTGACATCATTATCCGATATTGATGTGGAGGTTTGACTGAATGTTCAGAAGTGTCAATTGCAGTCTGGCTGAATACAGAAACTCTGCGACGTTGGCTCTATAGAATTTTTCACATCCACCCTCTGCTGAGGAAGATGATATATAATTAACTGGCTCAACAGACTAGCTCAACAGTCGAAACGGCTGTAGTTGCTCAGCCACAACGATGGTAGAACGGGTGTAAATAAATGGTTTGATTTCATCGCGTGTCGCATACGTCCCTTTTTGCCAAGTACCGTTTTAATAAGACCTTGAAATGAAATCAGTTATTTGTCAAAAGATGTACGGTTGAGATTGTGGAATCAACGTAATGCAGAATGGAGTGTCTTGGAAAAATTCCCAAAATACTGAATGTGAGCTTTAAAGCCTCTTGACTACCAGTGGTGAAGAGGAATGATTTGGGACAGGCGCTAATTATCACCGCAGACCCTAATTTGTTGTCTAATCATCCATCGTAGCTGGCGAGAGCAGCCGGCACGTGGCCACGCATGTTGTGGCTGAATTAGACTGCGCCACACCAGGCAGCACACGCCAAACACGTGTTGCGTGATGAACACACAAACACACATGCAGCAATTAACTCACCGCTGTCCCCCAGCCATGTGGAACAGCCTTGTGCTTATTGTTTTCATTATGTTTAATGGATTAGTTCTTACTAATCCGGTTAATGTTTTTGTCTTAAAGAAGTGAGGCATCATGTGGTAATGGTATTTAATGGAAATATACTGTAAGCTACACCATCACGCAGGGACTGATATCATAGTATGGTTCAGAGAGACAAAATTCACAATGTCAGGTATCACAAATTACTGAAGCTATTGTATTTATATTTATATTCACATTCTCTTGATTTAATTTAATTAGATTTTTATTGTATTATTTTCTTGTTGTTTTGTCTACTATTAGTATTATCATAATGCCATTTTTATGAATAATAATGATGATACAGTAATACAATAATAAGTATAATAATTTATTAGTACTAGTATTATCATTGCATATTATTACAATGCACTATTTAGTATATACTTATGTAACATACTGTACTTTAGTGTACCTGCCACTTCCCAACATGGTGCTATGCTCCCTGTTGACTTCTGTTTATAGTATATATATATTTTATTTCATTCTCAATTTGCTCTTTTTTTTTTTTTTTTTTACTTTCACTGTTCTCTCAACTCACTCCCTCTCTCCCAGACGCTGACCGGCAGGACGCCATCAACCTCTTCCTCCAGGTTTACCAGCCGTCTGAGTCCAAGCCTCACCTGTGGGAGCTGCCCACCGACTTCTATCTCCACCAGAGGAACACCATGGCCCTGCCGCAAGTCACACGCAGGTAACATAAATTTGCATGTACATACAGTATGTGTCTCTTTAACACTGTGTTTAGTCTGTGTTTCTTCAGCATTTAGTCTTCGCTCTTGGATAGCACTGTTATGAAGGGCTTACTTTCAGAATGGTTATTTCACTGTTTCAATGCTAGTTAAATATTCATATTAATGCCACTAGCATTTTTACAAATACTTCCACTGTATCATAGACAGTCAACCACACCCCACATGCTACTCAATTTGTTCTTCTTCTACGCAAACTGAAAGGTCACTTTTGGTGACCTGGTATTTTTCTGATATTTTTAAACATTTTTAAACAAACAATGGAATGTGTGATTCTCATCTCGCAAACAACCTCCACCCTGAACCGCAACCTCCTCTCTTATGGCGTTTCATTACATGGTACCGGCTCAAATCGACCCGACTCTACTCGCTTTTGGTACCAGGTACTTTGTTTTCCATTGCAGATAGTACCCCCTCAATGTAGCTGGTCGTCATAGCGACACCGCATGAAACTGCCGTGATGTCATCTTCAACGCGCCACATACAGGAACAATGGAGGATATCGAAGGGATGGTGTTCTCGATTCTTTTTTTTGTTGTTGTTGTGGTTTTAAGTGTTGCCATTTAATCTAATAGTCCAGTGAATAAAAAAAATTGTTGTTGTTGTTGCCATAGTAGCTTGTCTATTTAGAAATGGCGGGTTTGTGCAGAATGTCGCGCAATGGTGACGCAGTGACGCAGTGATGATTCTCTCTGACCAATCAATAGTTTGCAGTGTTTTCACGTCATCTTTTGGTATCGCCTCAGCTCGCTTGGAACCTCAACGGAGGTGATACCAAAAAAGTACCAGGTACCAGGTACTATGCACAACTTTTGTCCAATGGAAAACCAAAAAAGGCGAGTCGAGTTGAGCCGGTACCATGTGGTAGAAAAGCGGCATTAGACTCTCATTGAACTGATCTCATCCAAACTATTCCACTACTCCTTCACTAAATACTATGCTGCCTTACTTACTGTCTTATCCAATTGCATGTGTTACTGTTGTATATGTGCCGGTCTTTTTTGACGAATGAAATTGCCATAGCTTTGTCCTGAGGTGCAAACAAAAGTGCCTTCTCTCTGAAAAAGGGACAAAGGTTTTGGTTTGCGTTGTTATTGGCATACTAGATGTTGACTTGCAGATTATTATTGAGATTGCTGTAAAATGACTGTCCTCCAGTCATTCTGTATCTAGATTTGACCTAGTTATGCTTCTATGAAAACAAACAGATATACGCAAAATGAATGTATTACGTCTTTAGGAATTATACAATCAAATCATATAATTTCTGCCAGTGATAATGGAGAAAATCACAGTCCCTCGTCAATTCCCCACACAGTAGAAGTTGGGTAGACCCCCTTGTCCCTCTCTTTTGGAGGAACAATAGATATTGCTTCATTTTGAGAACAAATCTGTGAACAAATCAAATCTGATCTCATTGTGGATTTCCTCGTTAAATCAACGTCAAGATAATTTCTTCATCAAAATGCTCACGAATGCCTTGCTATGCCTTTCTGTAGTTGGTATTGACCTAGTTCTGATACTGCTATTTGCGCATCTGCGCATGTGCGTGGTTTTTCCTTTTAAATGAGCTGTGCGCTCTTCTTTGTCTTCCTCCTTGCATAACAACACACCCATATTGCCTTTACGGTCCATCTGTTTATGCAGACACAATAGGCCAAGGTAGCTCTGCATTATTCAAAGAAATTGTAATAGCTGGAATTCAATTCAATTCACCGATCACACACTGCACTTGCTCTTTTACATTTGCCAAAGGAGCACATCACGCACCAAATCCTAATGGTTCACCCAAATTGCTTATATTGAATGAAAAGCCAATTTATTCAGGCATAGTACTTTTGATATCTGGGTTAGGTCGTTCCAGGTGCCAGTCGGTGGAAAAGTTTCTCAGAGGTTCTAATGCTCTCCTCCTCTTTCTGTCTCCAGCTACACGTACTGGTGGTCAGAAGGAATCCTGTCTTTCCTCCCTGTGGCCTACGACGAAGGTATCTCTTCACTCAACTCTCTGTTGGTGTCTTTGTGATGTTGGAGTGCTGCATTTGTTGAAGTAACATATCTCAACAAGTTTTGGTTTTGTTCTCTGTTCAAGGACTGGCAGTTGGCAGTGTCTCTGCTTGTGCCATTGCAAGTGTCTACAACCCTTTGCTTGAGTTTGCTCTGTGTACGTTCAGTGCCCTGTGAGGAAAACATGAAGAAGGTGATGGTGAAGAAAGTGAACCGCTTTGATGAGAGCATCGACACCTACACAGAGTTCTTCAAGCCCTATGAACTCACCTCCTTTGATGACACCTTCTGTATCGCCATGACCAACTCCGCAAGGTTGCCCAAACACCAGCATAACACACACACAAACTAATTTCAGATTTGACAGCAAAAAGTAAATAACAAAGTGATGTACCTCTGAAGTCAGGAACCAGAGTAATTTCGCTTCATTCTTGAAGTCCATTCTGCCACTTATTTATACCATTTGCCAGTGCATTTGATAATCTGTGCCATTTAAAAAAGGTCAATCTCATGGTCTGTGTTGAACAATATTAAAGGAAGAGTAAAAGGTGAATACTGTAAATAGATTTAGCGAATCCAACAACATATGTCCAAGTCAAGACTCTTATGTCTTTGGGGGTGTCAAGACCAAAGTCAAGCCAAATAATTTATATAAGACCAATAATGCCATATTTTTTATAATTATTTGAACATTTCCTACCTCCATTAAAAAGAGTATGTTTTTCCTCTGCTTGTTTATTTGTCAGTTTGAATGTAAACACAATTTTTCATGTGTTGTTCACTGCCCCCTTAATATGATTAAGTAGAACATTTAACTACAACATTTGTCAGGGTAATTTGGTATTTATAAATATATTGGTTATTGTTACACAATACAACGACAATCATAGATTGATACAAATTTAGGATTATTTCCGAAACAGCACATAAGGTTTTAGCCAGTCACAAAGGCAATGTCAAACAGTTATAGTACATTGATCTGTTATATAATTATACTTATTAGTGAATTTAGTTTTTGTTGCCAATCATAAAATTTTAATCACACGGATGGATTTCCGTGTGAGGTTTCCTGTGAATCATCTCAGTTTATTACTGCGAATGGAATCGGGAATAATCAACTGAGCAAATTCTGTTTGTTTCCCTCACCTATGAAGGGAGTTTATGCCCAAAACCGTGGGAGTGGATCCTAGCCCCTTCACGGTGCGCAAGCCAGAGGAGACTGGGAAGTCTGTTTTGGGGTAGGTGTTTGTGAGTGAGTGTGTGTTTCCGAATATGTGTGTGTGTGGGTCAGAGCTGCCAATGTTTTTGTATTATTCCTGTGTCACTGTGCCCTGATACGCACTCCAAACTGTAACAAACAAGGCTCTTGTCGTACAAAACAACAAAACACTATGTTCTCATGTATTTTTAAACACACACACACGCACACGCACACGCACACACACACACACACACACACACACATAAACACATGTAATTAGGCAAATATTGTTCGTAGAATATTTAAATATAACTACTTTCTCGAAAAGGCTAATTCATAAACCATTTGCAATTCATTTGCTCTCAAATGTCACTGTTGAGTAAAATGTCATTTTACTCAATATGAGATTGGCTGATGGACATGTTGAATCTCATATATGAGGGAAATGACCTGATCCAAATAAAATTTTGTGTTTATATATTATATAGTCAAATATTTAAAGTGAAATGTAAAGATCAGATAGCCGGATTTAGTTAATTGGAATTACACACTTTATTATACACTACAAATTATTCACCTAGTATATTCAGATCAGATGTCAGAATTCTGATGCAGTAAATTGTGTAATTGGCGATTCGTTATGTAAACTCGAAAATATACAAATTGAAAAATATACATTTGCTTTATTTGTTTTTTTTTTTCCAGATTTTCTATTTCCTAACTCCTGACATCTGTCAATATAATATGAATGGGAAGAAATAAATGGGAAATTAGCTTATTTTCCCTTTGTGTGGCTTTTAAGGAGAATCGCTTCTCCTTAGCCCTTTGTTTGTTATTCAACTCACTACTCAAAGTTCAAAGTGTTTTATTGGTCAAATGTACAGTACAACACAAGGTCATTCTGGACAATGAAATTCTTGGGGCAAGCAACAACTACGTAGTAGGCACAAACGGATAAGAATTTAAGTACAACAGATAAGAATTTAAGTACAACAAGTAGGGGTCACATATAAGGGCATGAGATCGAAGTAAGGGCAAGGGTAACATATGTGTACATAACAATGAGAATAAAAAAACAAAACTAAAACTAAAATGTACTAAGACTATTGCACATTATAAATAGATATAATATTTGATAATATATTATATATTATATTATCAAATATATAGATATATATTTGATAATATTTGTGTCAGTTATGTTTACACCTACTGTCCCTGAAGCATGCTGGGAATACGACACAAACTTGATCTGTGCAGAGCTTTTCCGTAGTCGTGCCTGAAGAGTTTCACTTGTTTGGACTTCTCAACATTTCTTTTATTATTATTGGGGACCTCCAGGATGTACAAGTGGCTCATGTAGCCTACAGCTCACCATATCCTTTATCCTCATACACTGGGGTCCTAAATCCATTTGCTTGCATTTCTTTCCATCTTTTTCTTCCCATGGCTCCTATATAGCCTCTCTAAACCAGATGTCTTTTCCTAAATTTGTTCTATGCTGGAACAAAATTTTTCCACTTCCAATGAATAGGGAATCACAGATGGTGATATCGGTATCTGATCTCTTGGTACTAGCTATTGGCAAATACATAAAAACCCACTCCACCCATATTTAAACTGTTAACACAATGCTATAAGTAATTAATTAAATAAAGTATTCATAAACTACAGTAAATGGCTTAAAACATCTCTACATCCCTCACAAAATGCACCGTTCATGTTTGAGCCTGATTTGGACTAATGGTTCCCCAAAATCGGAGAAAACACAGCTTTGAGTGGAGGGGGTCTTGCTGACAAAGTGGTGTTTACGTGCACAGCAACAAGAGCAACAAGGAGGAGGCCGTGCTCCAGAGGAAGACAGCGGCCAGCGCCCCACCTCCCCCAAGCGAGGAGGCCATCACCAGCACATCAGAGGACGACTCCGAGGAGGACCGCGAGGACGACGGGGCCGTCTCCCAGCGCTCCACCCCCATCAAGCTGCTCACCGAGTCCGGGGAGAGCGCACGCACACAGGAGGTAACGCAAACACGCCCATCAAAAGCTAGCGTACAAGCAATACAAGAAAGAAATAATGCAAAGTTTTCACAATAGAAATTCTTCCTTGACCTATGGAAGCCTGTCCAGCCAATTACGTCCTCTCCTGATTAGAGGATGTGCCTCCTGCCTCCGAGGTCCTCGGGGAAAATGTCAGCCGGGCTCAAGGGTTTATTTGAGGCTGGGACCCTGATCTTAGACTGAGCTAACCCCTCCCACTTCTCACCCAACCCTCAGATTGCATCCAGCACCTTTTGCGTTTTGAAAATAAGATTTGAAGATGTAACTGTGATTGAATTTTCTGCTCTTTATCTCCTCTGAGCCTCCCAGAAGAAATTAGCTCTTCTCAGCTCTGCGTCAGCCGGGAGCGTTGGCGTCACCTTAATCGGTTTCATAATCAGGTTATTTTATATTATTATTATTGTTATTGTTATTCATTTTTCCCCGCTGAAAAGTGGCGAGATGTGAGCGGTGTTCTTAGTGTTTGTTTAAATACGGACTGTATACTGTACATTTATTTCAGTAGCAAACTGAAATAAAACATCAACTGGGAGTTCACTTTATGCAAGGACATTTAGGAAAATTATTACAAAGTGCTTGTGCTCTTGCTTGCACATGCACACACACTCGCACTGACACAAACCCATGAATCCAAATCCTAACACAAATGTGTGAAAAACAGAGCCGTGCATCCCCAGATGACTCATTCTCTGTTTCCACGACAACAAGTATGTTTGGCTAATCTTTCTTTGAAAGTGGTCTGTGGGCGGCTGAAGAGGGCTGTGATGGGGATCAGAGAGGGAGGATTTTCAGGCGGCCAATAATGGAGTTCTGAATTCATCCCTTGGTGTCAGCTGGCAACAGCATGACATGGGTCCCTTGATACATATTGGGCTCCATCGCTCGCACAACATTGTGAAAATGGCCTCCGAAAATGAAAGATCTGTTTATTTTAAGTGGTAAGATTATTTTGTTTTTAAAAAATCCCATCTTTTCTACTTTTTTAAAGTTGGAACTTCATAAGAAACCGCCGTTCAATGGCTTTGCATTATTCATCACCCTATATATGCCATTTCCATTGTTGGTGGCGTGGTCTGCCGTTCAGGGCAAGAATTCATACATCGGGCAACCTCAATGTAGATGAACATTCAAAGTACAGCAGCCTCAGATGAAAAAAATATCCCCTCCACCTCAAGTACCCACTAAAAGACAAGAAAGTGATAGGTGTCTTAGAGTGAAGATGAGGGTAAAACCGGTTATTGAAAAAAAAATTGAATGGAATTCTGGTACTCAGACGATCTTATGGATTCCACTTTAAATTTCTGAAGGACTAGCTAGAGTACCAAATAAAGAAAATGACTGCTCAACCTAACATGCTGCTGTTGTTCCCCTCTGTGTTGTACTTACAGAGAATACCCAAGTCTCATATCCTGCTCCGAGGTCTGATATCAAGACTCTAAACCTCCGCCCCCCCCTTGGATGCTTTCCAGCTATTAACTAAATTAATTACTTGACACTACTACTTACTACTACTTACTACAACCTTTATCGACTACTGTAAGATAAGCCAGATAAGATAACACTTTATATATCCCCGGAGGGAAATTCAGGCGTGACAAAAGCAAAGTCATATGGTCTCACACGGGACTTGTTTGTAAGGGTGATTGTCTTCTCGATTGTAATTGTCTTCTGAAGCCAAAGAGGCCACGGGGGCGAGGTCACGTTCCTCCCACTGTGGGTGGTTTGGTGCACCGCCACGTGCACACCAGTGATCGGGAGGCGACGCGATGGAATTGTCTGGAATTATCTCATGAGTGCTCAAAGCCTCCCACTGTTCAATCACGGCTCCCCCACCGAGAAACGCTGTAGTCTGTGAGAGAGTAATGATGATGAGGACGATGCTTCGGGGTCACCCTTGTTTCAATATTTAATATATTGACCCTTAAGATCTTTATTTTACATGTAATTTTTATGTTTTAAAGGGATCTAAAGGTGATGGAAAAATCGGTATATTTCCTCATGACTTTTACTTGACTTTTCTCTTCAGTCAAACAAGTGAAAAACCTCCCTCGTAGAGTCGTCGTCACACAACTCGACTTGACATA
>OMKR01044530.1:0-16386 GCA_900302355.1 Cyttopsis rosea | reverse complement strand
GTGGAACGTTCCAAATGTCTAAAATAAAAAGGTGGGGCTGGGGGTACACGAGTGACCCCTCTAAACTTGAACTTGTCTGTCAGTTTTGAAGAATGCGATTGGTTAATACCACCCTTGTTTACATTGATTGGAGTGCAACTGAGCAAACAACTAAGTTTATTGTGAACCACAGTGAAATGGAGAGGAAATGAAAGCGAAAATAGCCAACAATCAAGGATAGCACCATATCATAGGGGTTGGACTGCGAATATGTAAAGTATTTGGGAATGGTACTGGCATGGTGGGCCGCTCTGTGTGTCACATCCAAGAGCGTGTTTTTTCTAGAAGACATCACCTCTAACTGTGTGTGTGTGTGTGTGTGTGTGTGTGTGTGTGTGTGTGTGTGTGTGTGTGTTCTCCACAGAGACCAACAGAGGTCAGAGGACACTGGTGGTCAGTCTGGACAGCAGCATCAAACAGAGCTGGACTCCTTATTCCTAGTGTGTATATGCCAACAAGCTCCAAATTACATGAAGAAGCATGTGTTGTGGTGCTGATGGTCTCCATGCTTCCTCTTCAGTCCAGTGGGATGTGAGTCCAGGACAGTAAAATTCTCACTGATGTTCTTCTGTTCCAGCTGCTGGAGGACAACATGGTCACCTTTGTGAAGGAGGAGCTGAAGAGGCTCAAGAAGGTTCTGAGTCCAGATTACCCACAATGCTCAGAGAGGCAGAGGGAGGAAGAGGATGATGAGGTGGATGGTGAGGAAGAGGTGCAGAGGAGGAGTGCCAGAGAGGGAGTTGTGACGATCACACTGCACTTCCTGAGGAGGATGAAGCAGGAGCATCTGGCTGACTCTCTGCAGAGCAGTAAGGGATTCACACATTTAAAGGAACATTCCACTCTGGCTCTCTGGTTTATTAGTTTCTAAGAATAAAAGCTAATAAAACCTTAAGCAGCTCTCTACACCTAGAAAGCCCAGAGATAGGAGCTAGGAGAGAGTTTAGGGGACATGGAGTTAGGGGACCATCTAGGACAGGGGTCGGCAATTCATTTTGGCTACGGGCCAGTTTTTTTTTCTGCAGTGTTGATTGGCGAGCTGACATCACTGAGTTAGTTGGCCTTAGGCCTCGTAAGCACGTAAATGGATATTTCTGAAAACGCATTTTACCGCCTCTGTTTAAAAAAATATCCAATCCTGTCCACACCTACGGTGTTTTAGAAAATCAAAAAAAATAAGTGGTTTCAGCATCCCTGCCCCCACTCCCCATTTAGACTTTGATGGCACGTGTGTATGTGCATGACTGTGTGTAAGTGTTTTCTCCTCATGTGCACCATGTATAAGCATGTGTGGTTTGTTTTCAGATCAGGTTGGAAAATTGTGGTGCATGGCTAGAATTAACCAACTTAAAAGAGCAAATTTCTAAGATGCTCTGTTGGTTGGCATTTCTGATTCAAAGCAAGCGCTGCATTGAAGGAATAATCGCAACGATTTTCATATAAACAGAACCACATTTTGATTGGATCTTGTCTTGAAGCAGATCCATCATTTTGCCACCACTGTCCCGTTCCATCCACACGAGAACACAAAAACAATTTAATATGCTCACATAAGCACGCCACACCATCAGGGGGCAATAATATGTCATAAACCTTGGTGTCAAACACCACGAAGAACATGAGGCGTGCAGCGTTTCGAGCTTCTTCATAATATTCATACACAACACTGTACGGACACCGTTCCTAAAGTTGGAGAGACTTTTGAACGTTTAATGAGACACGGCGACCAACACACTGGACATATGCAAGTTGATGTCAGTGCTTTCAAGAACTTGTCCACATGAATGCATGGAAAATAGAAAAGTCTCCTGGAAGGTGTGTTGACTGGAGGCCAAATGCAGAGAAAATAAGTTTTCAAAAATATCCATATACATGTAGTTTATAAAGCTGTCTATATTTTATTGTTATTATTTAACCAGTTATTTATTTAGGCCTATTTATTTATTCTCTGTCGTAGGTTTCCATTCCGAGGTCTCAGATCGGCCGATTTAAAGGTGCAGTGTGTAGAATTTAGTGCCATCTAGCGGAATGGACTTGGCAGAAATGGAATATAATATTCATAAGTATGTTTTAACTAGTGTATAAAACCATGAAAATAAGAAAGTTTTCGTTACCTTAGAATGAGCCGTTTATACATACATAAGGAGCAGGTCCTCTTCCATGGATGCCGCCATGTTGCACCGCCATGTTACACAGCCATGTTCCACCGCCATGTTTCTACAGTAGCCCAGAACAGACAAACTAAACACTGTACACACTGCACCTGCAAAGGCTACTGGTGAAAATATTGCTGTCCATCAAAGCTTGAATTAATGATTTGAATTAAAGATAGGTTGTTTGAATAATTGAAATGAACAAAACCAAAGTGGTTTTTCCTTTGCTGCTGTGAGTTTATTAGGCCTAATAGCATTAAGCACCACCATCCATGACATATGTGCTTGTAAAATGAAGCCCATCACAGTATGGCTATTGGTTACATAATTACCAATTACCAATACCTAATTACCATCAGAATTTATTTTTATATTGTTATGTCATTGTCTATATACTGTCTACAATACATGTTTAAATGATAAAGAACTTAAATTTGTTCAAAAGTAAAATTTTATATTATTTATTTGGGGGGCCAAACAATACTGGACCGGGGGTTATTTGGCGACCATGTGTCTAGGAGGTTTGGGAGAGTCCACGAGACAGTGTAGGTCCTAGGAGACAGTCTAAGAGACAGTCAGGTAGCTCGGAGATTCTAGGAGGTTGGAAGCAGTCCAGGAGACGTTCTGGGAGCTTTCCTAAACAACAGTTCCACATTGGACTGCACACACTATCCGTCTGATTGTGCAACCAGCAGTGATGATCTAAATATACAACATGGAGATGGGAGCTTTACATATTAGCAGGAAATATTGACATTATTCTCATTGACTTTAACATCTACTCATTGATGTCCTCTGTTGTTTGTTCATTCAGAATATCTTGCTCCTGACTGCCGAGATAAACTGAAATCGAATCTGAAGGAGAAGTTCCAGTGTTTGTTTGAGGGAATCGCTAAAGCAGGACAGTTCTGAATCAGGTCTACACAGAGCTCTACATCACAGAGGGAGGGAGCGCAGAGGTCAACAAGGAACATGAGGTGAGACTGATTGAAGCAGCTTCCAGGAAAACAGTGACAGAAGAAACAGCAATCAAATGTCAAGACATCTTTAAACCCTTACCTGGACAACATCAACCGATCAGAACCCTGATGACAACATTGGCTGGCATTGGTAAAACAGTCTTAACACACAAGTTCACTCTGGACTGGGCTGAAAACAAAGCCAACCAGGATATACACTTTACCTTTCCGTTCACCTTCAGAGAGCTGAACTTGCTGAAAGGGAAAAAGTTCAGTTTGGTGGAACTTATTCATCACTTCTTTATTGAAACCAAAGAATCAGGAATCTGCAGCTACGACAAGTTCAAAGTTGTGTTCATCTTTGACGGCCTGGATGAGTGTCGACTTCCTCTGAACTTCCAGAACAATGAGATCTGGACTGATGTCAACCTCAGTGGACGTTCTGCTGACAAACCTCATCAAGGGCAACCTGCTTCCCTCTGCTCGCCTCTGGATAACCACACGACCTGCAGCAGTCAATCAGATCCTCCCTGAGTGTGTGGACATGGTGACAGAGGTGAGAGGCTTCAGCGACCCACAGAAGGAGGAATATTTCAGGAAGAGATTCAGAGAGGAGGAGCAGGCCAACACCATCATCTCCCACATCAAGACATCACGAAGCCTCCACATCATGTGTCACATCCCAGTCTTCTGCTGGATCACTGCTACTGTTCTGGATCACGTCCTGATAGCAGCCCCGAGAGGAAACATGCCCAAGACCCTGACTGAGATATACATCCACTTTCTGCTGGTTCAGTCCATACAGGGGAATATCAAGTATCATGGGGGATCTGGGACAGATCCATACTGGAATACAGAGAGCAAGGAGATCATTCTGTCCCTGGGAAAACTGGCTTTTGACCAGCTGGAGAAAGAAAACCTGATCTTCTATGAAGCAGACCTGGCACAGTGTGGCATTGATGTCAGAGAAGCCTCAGTGTACTCAGGAGTCTTCACCCAGATCTTTAAAGAGGAGGTTGGGCTTTACCAGAACAAGATGTTCTGCTTTGTCCATTTGAGCATTCAGGAGTTTCTGGCTGCTATTTATGTCTTCCTGACATTCACCAGCACTGGTGTCAATCTGCTGTCAGAACCACAACCAACCAACCAACCGACATCAACGTCACCTGACTTACAATCCCTCTACCAGAGTGCTGTGGACAAGGCCTTGCAGAGTGTCAATGGACACCTGGACTTGTTCCTTCGCTTCCTATTGGGCCTTTCACTGGAGACCAATCAGCTGCTCTTACGAGGCCTGCTGGAACAGACAGGAAGGAGCTCAGTGACGAATCAGAATACAGTGCGTTACATCAAATAGAAGTTCAGTGAGAATCTCTCTCCAGAAAGAAGCATCAACCTGTTCCACTGTCTGAATGAGCTGAATGACCATTCTCTAGTGGAGGAAATCCAATATCACCGGAAATCAGAAAGTCTCTCCACAGTGAACCTCTCCCCTGCTCACTGGTCAGCTCTGGTCTTCATCTTACTGTCATCAGAAGAGGAGCTGGAAGTGTTTGACCTGAAGAAATACTCTGCTTCAGAGGAGGCTCTCCTGAGGCTGCTGCCCGTGGTCAAAGCCTCCAAAACATCACTGTAGGTGCACAGATATCATCCACATATTAACTGGAATCTGTTTGACATCTGAGGAGATATTTTTAGTAAATATCTGTGTATATCTAATATCAAATTATGTATTTATCTGTGTGCATGTTGGTGTACAGGCTGAGAGGCTGTAATCTGTCAGAGAGAAGCTGTGAAGCTCTGGCCTCAGTTCTCAGCTCCAACTCCTCTAGTCTGAGAGAGCTGGACCTGAGTTCCAATGATCTGCAGGATTCAGGAGTGAAGCTGCTCTCTGTTGGACTGGGGAGTCCACACTGTGCACTGGACACTCTCAGGTCAGTGTTACTCAACCTCTTGAAACAACTGGGATCATGAATGGACATCAAATTATGATGCATTTACATGTAACTCCTTCTGACAATATGTTAAAGTGTTTTGGAACATATGTACTATATACTGTATGTGTCTGCATGATCTTACATTTTTCAGTCACCCATAAAACTACTTGACTTGCATTATTATGCAGCTCTATGGAATATTGACTGATTGATCAATCAGTGGTCAGTTATTTCTGAATAATGACGTCTGTCTGTTAATAATGACTGTTGTAAGGGGGCACAACTCCTCCCCGCAGGTGTTCACATCCCGCTACCACAGCGCTGGCATACTAGTTCTAAAATAATTTCAAATCAATATTCCATCTCAATGTATTATGTATCAGGGTCTGTTGCCATAGTAACTGTCTTCCTGATGTTGACACATTGTGCTTCATGTTGTGTTTGTAGCTTGTCAGGCTGTCTGGTCACACAGGAGGGCTTTGCGTCTCTAGCCTCAGCTCTGAGCTCCAACCCGTCCAGTCTGAGAGAGCTGGACCTGAGCTACAACCACCCAGGAGAGGCAGGAGTTAGGCTGCTCTCTGCTGGCCTGGAGGACCCACGCTGGAGACTGGACATTCTCAGGTATGGAGAGACCAGGTGAAACTCCCTGACAAGCTGTTCTAGAAGGAGTATTCCTTCTGTTCCTTCCTTATTCCTTCCTTCCGTTCCCCGGCATCCCAGTACGTGGTTTGATGTTAGACAGCAGCACATATGACTGATTTTGGATGGGAAATGATAGATACGGCAGCTTCTTAATGTCCATGTTTCCCTGATCTAAGAGAACGTTCTGCTCTGACTGTGTTCTTCCCAGTGTGGAGCACGGTGGAGTGTGGAGGCTGAAACCAAGGCTGAGGAAGTGTAAGTGTCTGTTTAGTTTGATTCATTGCAATTTATCTATCAACTATTTAGATGCAAAGTCCATCCACACAGCAGTACGGGACGTCCATCCATTCAAATACTACTGAGAATGAAGATGATGGTGGACATCATGTGTCTTCATCACACTGCTGATAAATGGACAATGTCTGTTGAATCCACAATATATGAACCAAACAGGAATGTTAGATTATAAACTGTTGCTGTATTGTGTCTTGTTCTCCACCAGATGGCGCTAAACTCACACTGGACCCAAACACAGCACACAGAGAACTCTGTCTCTCTGAGAACAATAGGAAGGTGATGAAGGTTAAAGAGAAGCAGCCACACCCTGATCACCCAGAGAGATTTTACTATAAGGAACAGGTGTTGTGTAGCGAAGGTCTGACCGGGCGCTGCTACTGGGAGGTGGAGTGGAAAGGAGAGGTTCGTATAGGAGTGGCATACAGAGGAATCAGAAGGAGAGGAGAGGGTTATGACTGCTGTCTTGGATTGAATGACAAGTCCTGGATTTTGGATTGTTGTTATGATAATTACTGTGCCCGGTACAATAGAAGTAGAACAGACATAGATTTCCGTCTGTCCTCTGGTCCTCACAGAGTAGGAGTGTATCTGGACCGGTCTGCTGGCACTCTGTCCTTCTACTCAGTTTCCTCTGGCACACTGACACACCTCCACACCTTCCACGCCACATTCACTGAACCTCTCCACCCTGGATTTAGGTTGTGGAGGACTGATTCCTCAGTGTCTCGGTGTCAGATGGAGGAGGTGTAGTATCCTCCTCTCTCTAAAAGCTGAACTGAATATTCAATGTTTTTTTTCATCACATAGTTATAAACACTGCAATTGCCTTTCCATGCTGCCATACATTTATGCATATTACATAGTAATTATCCCATAATCTGTATACAACTTTACTGTCACCTTACTGTCAAATAATACGTTTTGGAGTCATGTTTGGCAACCGGCTCGTCTCTTTTTTATAAAATAAATAGGATTGAGGAATCCAAGTCATTTGTTGTGTTATTAATGTAGAAGTGTATTTTCTTTACAAAATGCCATGTTAGTGGCATTAAAAAAAAGTCAAGAAACCAGGAAGAAGCTGAATTCTTGAATAAGCTTGATATCCTGTTGAAGAAGATGTACTTACACCAGAGGACGAATTATAAAAATCTGAAATCTAAATGAAACTTGACCAAATTCACTTGGACTTAGCAAAGGGAGCCACCAATTCGAGCTATTGTTTCTCTCCTGAAAAAAGAAATGATCAAACAGAACTAAATGCATTTTGAACAACTGTTTGCAAAGAGATCTCTCAATATTTGGTAGAGTTGTTCTTTCCAAAACTGAGGGACTCTCTCATTTGATGTACCATTCCCTGTCTCTTGCATTCCAATGATGTGGTAATACCTTTAGAGTCGATTGGGCAAAGAAGTGTCAAAGTGATGCAAATTCAATGTGGAACTTTATAGCGGCCAACATTTTCAAAAGTTGTCCAAATGTCATCCGCCAACACTCGTGGCTTGGAAAATGTGTCTCACCGCACAAAACTTGGAATAATGCTGAAATTACCATAAGAAACAAATCAATATCTTTTTCTAATTGGCATTTAAGAGGTATCGATCATAATCTTTACATTTTTGATGAATCTGGCTGTTCTGTTAGTTATATTCGGTTTATTAGTAATTATTTTGTGTGTTTATGGCGACACCTAGTGGTTGTCACCTTGTCACGTGATTGTAATCAGGACGGATGCACCTACGGCGGTAAGTGAATTGCAGGTGTGTGTTTGGACTACACTTCCCAGAGTTCCAAACAGTGTTGCCTGTGTGACATCAGTCAGTTGGTTTGCTGATGGTTTGGTTTTGCTTTGCTTTTTTGACTGTTTGCCTTCATCTGAACGTCGAATTTGTTTCTTTTCCTTTGGATTTGCACTTGTTTTTGAAGGTTCATCGTCAGTCGCCGTCGATCTTTTCTGTGTTTGTTCGGCCAACAGTACGCCGCTTCACGTTAGCTCCGCCTCCCCTCTCTGGTGGACCAACCACTGCTGGCTGATGGAGAACGCATCACGAACTGCGCCGCTTGTGATTTTTCCCAGGAATGTCGCCCTCGACACCCTTTTTTTTTAAAACTAAGAATACTGCAAATGCAAGGGCTTTCATCAGTGGGCCATAGGCTCAATCACCTTTGTGTTTCCTCATTTGGCGATAGATAGTGACTTAACAGACATTTATTTAAATGAAAAAGTTTGAGATTGTAGCTTTAAGTTTTAATAGATTATCAACTCCGGTAACAATACTAATATGTGTTACTACTGTATGGAAAATGACTTTTTTTTGACAAAGTGCACTTTCATGATACTCCATCAGGAGGAACAGTTATGGAAGACACTCTTATCTCCCGGCCACGACAATCAGATTACGCCCATTTTGGGCTGTACTTGAGGGCTTCGAACCAACCTCCCTCAGATAAAGCATCAAGATGGTTATCGTTGTCACAGTGACGTAACATTTCTTCTCCCTATTGAAAAATTGTCCTTTTTTTTCTTTTCTTTTTCTTGCTGCAGCACATATTTAGAAGACCATATCTTATTTTTTTCTAAATCGTGAAGTCAGCAAGCTAGGCCTAATGCCTTTCATATTTCAGCTTGATGGGCGTACCCCTCTCTCTCTGGCGTGCTTTTTGCTTATTGCAGTCAGCTCCGTTCCCGCAAACACAGCAATGCTGGCGCGATATTCCTTTTTTTTTCTCCAGACACTGCATTTGTGCTGCCCGCACGTCTCATTTATCACCCAATTCACATCCCTCAACCTGTATTGTGCATTGTTCTTTCTTCAGTCCAACCTTTGCATGCCTTTGCCACTGTTTCTTGTGTTTGCATCAGTATTAAAAACGCACATGACAATGCTTGGAAAATCTTGCCCCCTCAGCGCATTGTGGGAGCCGCTCACCAGTGTAGTGTCCAGTACTATGGTATTTCACCGGATGTAGTATGTCATCCTGGTACTTTTCACATATTATTTGTAGCATACAAGTAGTACGGTTTCAAACATCACTACTATACTAACTGGGCATTCTATTGTATGCTTGAGCGCAATCTTTTGACTCAGGGATTTGTTTGTAATAAACTTTCCTGTACCCCATGTTCAGGTAATGACAAATAGTGGGGACTATTCCAGTTTTTCACATTTGGGTGAGACAGATCGATGCTCGCGTTGGGCACAGTGGGGGGGCTATTGATGGATAGCGCTAATGCGGATAAGCCTCCGCTGGCAAAATGAATAACTATTTGACCATGTGCAAGGATACAGACTGTCTCTGATACTGGTAGAAAAATAGAGGCCAGATGCCAATCGGGACTAAGCGTAAACATTGTTTGTTTAAATAATTTTGGGCGTTTTGAACTCTGTTTCCAACAGAATTGACGTACTGTAGGCCTAACACAGCTATTACCGCACCAACAGACACGCCTTGTGTGAATGGGGAAGTGACAACACTCGCAGTTAACCCACAGGTAGTCCTCACTCTACACACCCCTGATCACAATTTCTTGATTATATCACGCGGAAGCACTGAGCACGATATGAGAATTAAAATCATTTGAAATTCGACAAGGTGACTAGACTTCGTCTCGGTATTGACAAATATAATGCGATCTCCCAGAGTCTGGGAGGCAGATCAGCGATTATTCACATTATCGAATCTAGGCCTTCACGCCCCTGGGGGGATGAGTTTCAAATGGAGAAACAATTCATGCATCCATCTTAATATTTCTTCTTTTTTTTTTCCTTTCAATATAACACATTGTCTTTTATTTTTTGCTGAGAACAGCACTTCTTGATGTAGACCGACGGTGTGTCTTCTCTCTTGTAGCCCTCCCCACCACACACACACACACACACACCAGGTGGCTGAATCTGGATTCTGGAAGTGCTCCATGGGTCAAGTGGAGGTCAGAGAGAGATAATAACACAGGGAGCAGATAATGCCACAGAACCAGAAAATGGCTGTCTTTATCATCTGGGATATCATGTGTTGCCACAGGCGCATGGCGGGAAGGCATTATACAGTACAAGGCCTCCCCCTAGTGGACGAATATTTAATTTGCTTTTAGAATTCCATTCCAGGTTCAGAAAGTTTAAAGCCTGCCATGTGTTTGCTCCAGCTACGCACTGACCCATCTTATTCCACTCATTAGTTTGACTCATGCTCATGTTTCATCTGTTCTGGCATATTGGTCTGGCCACCGTCCCATTCAGACAGATTTCCACCTGACCTGGCCAGGGTCGGGCCAATCACAACCGTTTATCTGGGGCGGGGTTTGGTACGATGACGACGCAGAGGAGCTCCGTTGAGTAGCAAGATGGCTCCCGCTGATGTGGAACGGTCTGTTGAATCCGCTACCGCGATAGTATAGAGATCGTGAAGCTGACGATACATTGCTGGAGCAAGCCACCATATTGGGAGGAACACTGGTATTGACTGTGAATGCCGGTCGGCGAATTTTTGAGTTAAGAGATGGCTTGGAAGACTTCTTAGGAGAACAACTGCCACAGAAGATCTTGCAACCATCTTGTGTGAAACCTCGACTCTTCTTTTTCTCCCTTCCTTTCTCCATTTTTGTACATTTTGTATATTTTAGTTGCCTGATATCCGACAGAATTGTGAACTCCGTCTCCATCTTCAGTCTGGCATCGCCTCCACTCTAACCCATTTCCGTGGGGATTCCGAGGGGGGTTCGATTTTCCCTGACCACTCACTAGAGACCAACGTGTCCGCCTGAATCTGACATCATTTTAAGTCGACACTGATAGTGAAAAGCAAGTAATTTGTGCTTTTAATGGAGTTAGAACAGCCTCGATGGTCGCCATTGCTGTTTTTGTCCCGCCCGCCCATGGCGCTGATTGGCTAATCATTAGTCCTTCCGCAGCGCTCATTGGACCGAATGTTTTTTCAACCGGAGAAATCTCTGTTCCATGTCGCAATACCAGACCATAAGAATCAGTCCATTCGGTGGAGTGGGCAGGTTCAGTGGTCTGGACCCAGGCAAATAATTTACCTATTTCTTTATGCAATTGAATGGAAGTGATCCTCCCAACCGGACCTCCCGACCGGAGTCGCAATGAGTCGCAACCCAGAGCAACTGTCAAACTTCACATTCTCTATTAAACAAACTGGACGGTATATTTTCTCTAAAAAGCTTCTGTTGATAAGAAAGATGTGTTTGCCGTACATCTGGCCGGATTTGGTAAAAGTTTAAGTTTTCTGGAGAAAATGAAAAATAAAAAAGTAGGCCATATATATTTTTGAAGCACTCGTTTGACATGATGAATTACATTTCATGAAATATGTTTATTCAAAGTTTCTAGATTTAAGGGGTTGTTATTTTCATCTGTTCAATGAAAATAATATAATAATA
This sequence comes from Cyttopsis rosea, assembly GCA_900302355.1. Taxonomy (NCBI): domain Eukaryota; kingdom Metazoa; phylum Chordata; class Actinopteri; order Zeiformes; family Parazenidae; genus Cyttopsis; species Cyttopsis rosea. The sequence goes on along the minus strand of OMKR01044530.1, from coordinate 4,964 downwards.
ATAAATAATACAATTTGTTCATATTTTCATTTATTTTCATTATGATTTTTTCATTAGTTGTGCACCTTTCTTTATCGTGCTATAATACATTACTTAAGGTTGCGGTGTGCAAGATATAAAAGTATAATAGATTTGTAATACACATGAAATTTGGGTTAGATATTATGGTATTTACCTGCAGTGGGCCACACGCGTGTGCACATCCTGGGACATCCACTAGGTGGCAGCAGAGAGACGTTGTTGTAATGTTACCTGTTGGCTCGTTTCCGCTGCAGTGATGAAAGGTTAGACTCTTGATTCTGGGTGATCAGTGAAATGATCCGTTCAACTGTAAAATGTGTTATAAGCCTGAAAAGGGGGCGAAGAGACTGGCAAACAATCCAGAGTTTGAACAGGATCGGGTACACAGGTAGACAGTCAGCGGAGCAAAGAATCCGGCAGAGAGCAGACAAGCCAAGGCGGTCAGTAGATAGGGCAAACAATCTGGCAGGGAGAAAGCAAAGGCGAGGTCCAGGACACCGGGGGGCCGAGAGACTAGGAAAAAACACTGGACTGGCACAGAGGGGAACACACCGACTAAAATTCAATGGGGAGGGAAGGTAAACTATAACCATTTCATGCATGTATTCTCTGCTTTAACCAATGCCTTTCTTGAAGTGCTTTTCTAGTTACTCGCACTGTTACAGGGAAGTAAAATGAGGTAAGTATACATTTAACACAAGAAAACAACTCAAAGAAAAAGTTTGATGGTTGCTATGGGTCGCTATGGACTCCGGTCGCCATTTTCGGAGGAGCACTTCCATTCAATTGCATAGAGAAATAGCTAAAATATACGAAATGTACAAAAATGGAGAAAGGAAGGGAGAAAAAGAAGGGTCGAGGTTTCACACGAGATGGTTGCAAGATTTTCTGTGGCGGTTTTCCTCCGAACGAGACTTTCAACATCTTTTAACTCAAAAATTCGCCGACCGCCGACAGTCAAAGTTCAAAGTGTTTTATTAGTCAAATGTACAGTACAACACAAGGTCATTCTGAACAATTAAATTCTTGGGGCAAGGCAAGCAACAACTACGTAGTAGGCACAGACAGATAAAATTAAGAATTTAAGTAAAACAGTGCAAGTAGAGGTCACAAATAAGGGCACGAGATCGTAAGTAAGGGTGAGTGATCCTCCCAATATGGCGGCTTGCTCCAGCAATGTATCGTCAGCTTCACATTCTCTATTCTCAAACTGAATATAAAAATTACTGGCTGAAGAAAAGCATGCAAACAGGTTCGACATTATTGAAATATATTGAACTCCTTTAAATTACTTTTCTGAGCATTCTGTTTTAAAATATATTAAAATTCAAAAATATGCTATTAAAACATTAAAATTGCCATAAAAGGCCAACACAGTACAAAAACACCCCTAAAACATAGAAATATGCACAATATAATAATAATAATACAGCACCAAATCCTAAAATCAAACACGGGCAGTGGACATAGCCTCCATATACACTTAACTAAACGACTAAACTGAGAAATTATATTTTTACTTTTTCATGTTGTTCATTACGCGGGTGGTAGGCGGACTCTAATGGTGTAAAAGGTTTTGGATCCACTCTCCTGAAGAAGTTAACTTAAGTTAAATATTGAAGATGTTTTGTGCAAGTGGGTCCACTGGGGAATGTAAAATCCAAAGTTTAGAAAAGAGGGAATAGAATCAAGCTGCCGGGTTCTAGAAGGATGCCACTTGCTGGGAGTATATTCCAGTGCCGTCACATAACCTAACATATTCCGTACTATTTTACATAAAAAAGACAAAATAATATCACCATCAAACCTGGATAACATTCCCCATCTCTAAAATGCTTACACATATGCTTTAAGTGATCGTATTTCCACGACCACGGGCAACGCCCCGAGCTGACCCCACTCGATGATAAACCTCATTTCACCTGAATATTGACCCTGCGAACAACTGGGTAATAACTGGAGTTCACATGTGTGCCAACTGGTCTGAAGGGCGACATGTTGAGACTAATGCTACTTGACAGCTTGCAGAACCAAACGCCCCAGTTGCCAGAGGGAGAAGGGCTCTCCAGTGCGCACACGGATACTTTATTTATAGGTGTGGGGAGATCAGGGAGAGGTTGGGTTCACATGGTCACCACGCAGACAGACAGCACGTCCAGTTTGTTTTTTCCCTTCGCTGGATGGCACTCTGGATGAACCACAAGAAGGGAGAGAAGGCGCGTTTGATCTGGTGCCATGATGAAAATACAGTTACTTGACTAAATGTTGACTCAATTTCGGGAGAAAGAACACGCAGTGTGCGACGTACGCTTGAGGAAGTTGCTATAACCATTGCAACAATCCAATCATGTAATTATCCCATTAAAGTTACGATATTTATGTTACGTGACGGTATTTTAGACCCAGACCATGCAGGGTCTGGGTCGGGATCTGGATGCCGCGCCTTAAGATTTGGTGTCACTGACTGCAAACGAAATGCACAGCGCGACCCAACTCGCTCGCGTGGAGCTGTTTTGGAGGAAACAACACGGTCGCCGGCATTTTGACGCAAATCGGGACCATCGCCCGCGCAGTGCGGACGAGCGGTGGGGCCGCGTTTCCATGATGAACCCGGAGTGTACGCCAACACGCCAGCTGTCACGGCTTGACCACACTCTCTTTGAATATCATGGAATAACTTCAGGGAATTTTTTTCTGACGATTTTATATTGGGAGAGATATCAACATTAAGGGAAATTACGTGAAACGCTTGTATTTTTGGCCTATCCTCCATTCACTTCGAAAGCAGCAATGCGCTCTCGGTTGGTATTTATTCTTGTACAGACGGTTAAAGTTCTCTTACTTACATGTTAGTGTAAATGTCGACCACGAGAGGGCGCTATCACAGCCTGGTCAAAACAAATCCAACTGCCTTGTATGCAAACAATGTGCCTTCTTTTGCTACAGATATTGTGGACTCTCACTTTCTTCGGCGCGTTTCACTTTGGAACCTGCCGTCGTACGGTTTTTTATCGGAAATAGTCATTGTCTTTGGCTCTCTCTCCGCTCTCTCATTGTCCGCAGTTATTACAGATAAGTGCGAGTTTCACTATATGACTTATAATGTTTACAGAAATAAAAAATATATGACACAAATATAAATGATTGTTATATTATGAGTTCCGCAGGAATATATTTCAGTTTAACACTTTGCAGTAGAATAGATCTTTATTATACCCAAAGGGCAGTTCATTGTTAGAATTTTAGAAATAGAACGACATACATTTTTAGCCGAATATTAAAGTCATGGGAAATAAAATGAGCCGTAATCTCTCAACACGCTGCTGCCGTCCCCCAAGCTAATATTAGATCATTTATCGTTATCTGAAGTCGAGATTAGAAACTGCCTCCAGCAACCTTGGCCCATGAGGATCCGTGTGCAGCAGAGAAAATGCCTGGCTTTCTTGATACTTGGACATCAAGTGACTTATAAAGATAATTTGTCCACCAACGGAGAGTGCTGCTGAACCAGAAACAGCCTAGAGCCACACAAAAAAAACCCCATTAAGCTGCTTTTGCCTTTAAAGCGCCTCCAATGAATGTTTTAAAAGGGTATGAATCTAATTTTGCTTGAATGATTTTAAAGTTATCATGGAAAATCAAGGACCCTTTGGACTTGCATTTATGACCTGTGTATATATCATTAAGCACTCATAAAAAGGTTGAAAGTTGAAAGCTCGCGCCGCCTGAATGCACATTGTTAGATATCAATCTGTGAGCGTATGAATGCTGGCATATGTAAAAGTCTGATTAACCCTACCCGGATTACACAACCACTTCCAAGCCAAAACAATCATAAAAAAATATATATATTATTCATTTGGTAGATACAAAAAAGGACAAACTGCAAGTATAATATCGCAATCTTTCAAAAGACGAGATCATTTTCACTAAAGTGACTTCACTGTATGCTCAGCAACAACAGATCCGACTTGAAAATCGGAGCATATCTCATGGAATCTAATGGCACTTGATCTCGCGACCTAATAATTGGTACATGATCTAGACAATTTCAAATTCATTCCAAGAGCCATGCTGATCACCCGATCAGACTCAATATGGCAATATCCCCATGACAACTGGAAACCTTGTAAATTATTACAAAGAGCATATCTAGGCAGCCTAGTGATGTTATTGCATGCTATTAATGCTATTGCATGTCATGATATTGTCATATCATGACATTTAGACGTGACTGATTATTTGGGAACTAGCCCCGGATGCTTTGCTCATTAGCACTGCAAAACAAAGGAACTTTGGGGTTGCCAGATATGAACGACAACATTAACGTCAATACTACAGCACCAGCTCATTGAGTTTCACAGGCGGTGCACAGCTATGTACAACATGTCAGGTTCAAAGTGAAGCGAAAGGTCCCCAGCCCCTACGGCATTCTACGTTCCTTGTCCATCAAATACCGAGATTCCACCTCAAGGTGATATGGGAAAGAACGATTAAAAATTTTTTTTAATTTTAATCTCAGAACAGTCAGGGAGGCAGGGAGGCAAATCCAGGGATGAGTTAAAAAAATATAAATATGTCAATATTGTTGGGAAAAGGAATTTCAATGAACCACCTGGCGCTTGGGACCGGAAACGTGTTGGAAAGACTGTGCCTCACAGTGGCCTCATGCAGCACAGTATGTTTTATGCAAATTTGCATTAAAAAAGTTGGTTAATTGAAATGAACCGAATGTCATTGAGCAACTGCCAAAAGCCAGACCTTTGCAAAGGACATAAAGGGAGGAGAGAACGGGCATTGATTTTTGTTTCAAAAGAGGAAAAGAAAGTAGGCACACACACACAAACCCAGTTTTCCTTCGGGGATCATGCAGGATACGCTACAGTACAGGATCACAGGCACACGCCTCTCCTCAGAACCATGCATACTTCATACGTACCGCC
>OMKR01044528.1:0-10023 GCA_900302355.1 Cyttopsis rosea | reverse complement strand
TTTAACCTACAAATTACACGCTGTTGGCTGTAATGCAGCAAATTAAATGTGCACGGAGGCAAACGTTGTCAGTGTGCAACAATGGCAGTTTTTCCACGTTGACTGTGAACATTCGTAGAACTAGAAACACAGAATTTAATGTTTATTTCATTTTATTATGGGACAGATGATCTAACCAGACCAAAAGTATACCACAGAGCATCTGGCAAAAGTACAGTGGTATAAAGTTAAGTTTTGAAGAAAATAATTCTGGGAATGGTGCAGGCATTTTATTAGATTGTAACCTTTTCACTGAAAAGTTAGTTCACCAAGCAACATATTAGTATATTTGCGGCACATTATAAGTGTCTAGTGCAGACGCTATATAAGTAGTGGAATCAAATCACTCACCCGCTATAGAGTCAAAGTACACTGTGTACACCCTGGACCTACATTTTTTCATATTTTGTTGCAATTGATCATGGTGATTTATTGATTGTCTTGTACTCTTTCCATACATCTAGACAATACTTATCAACTAGACAATAATGACAGAATTTCGAATAATAACATTGTGATATAATTTCTGTGATATCCCAGTTCTATCACCTACACTACCAAAGGCATTTATATAATTTTTAAAGCACTCGCAGTTAGGTCAGACACTGAATGGACAACAAGAACAATTCAACATTCAACAGCCACAAGTGTGCAGCAGCCTTCAACCAGGATGTCAAAACAAAAAAAATAGATCTAGACTTTGTCGACTAATGGATTGATTTTTGATAGGCTCGCCTCTCGCTCAGGACCCAATAAATGCTCCGCCTTACACTGCAACGATAAGACTGGTGATGTCTGTTTTGCTGATTATAGCAAGTAAGCCGATAAACTATTCAGGGTCATCTAATTGATATCACTTTGCTCTGCTCAAGGGTCATTTGTCAGTATTGCTCAAGGTGTGCAGTTGGACAAAACAAAGCCACAGACAAACTACAGTATCAGAAAGATAACGTCCAGGATGACATCTTCAGTCCTATCTGATCAAATATGAAATCTATTGATGAAGATCAACTGACTGAGACTGACCAATATACTGATACAAATACTGAAATGTATGTATGTTATTTTTATTTTGAGTTGAGCAAGAACAGAATGCAACTATGTTATGTTGGCATGTGGTTCAGGTATCCAAGTTTATTTACTAGTATTGTACCCAGTATCTGTGCATCCGGTAGGGTCCTGTAGTGTCATGGTTGCTACAGCCACTCTAGGTGGTGCTATAGCAGCAAAGCTGATTTCACGTTGTGTTCTCTAGGTGTGACGATGGGAAAGTCATTCTCCCAGCTCACAAAGCAGAAGTGCAGCAATGAGCGGCAGGGCAGCTCGGAGTCCCTGCTGGATGAAGACGCGCCGGACGGGGAGGTGAAGGGCGGCGACGTTTCCCAGTTTCCCTACGTGGAGTTCACTGGGAGGGACAGTGTCACGTGTCCCACGTGCCAGGGCACTGGGAGGATCCCCAGAGGTAATGTGTTCTTGAAAGGTTTGGGAAACTAAATGGCGTGGTCAAGTTTGAATGTTGCCGAAGTAGACATTGTTATTTCTGGGAAGTATATTTTCTAAGGGAAATTTAATGTAACAGCAGCAACCACACCAACAGCTACCCAGCAAATATTTAATTGAATTGAACATTGCATTATCCAAAATTTATTACCAAAAGATGTGCTTTTTATTATTGAAAAAGAGTCTTATTTATCTTTTGCTGTCGCTTGTGAGTAATAATTCACATAGGATTACAACCCGCACAGAACATTTCATAATGGCTTTATTTTGCACAATATAGATATTACACAATATCTGATAATGTCTTAGCAGTGAAAGTAGGCAGAGCACCCGCAGACAAACTCACTTTCTGAAGTTTGCTTGTCTTTTTTCTTTGTTTGCCTATCCAGGCCAGGAAAACCAGCTTGTTGCACTGATTCCATATAGTGACCAAAGACTCAGGCCTCGGCGGACGTAAGTGAATTTCATAATTTTTGTTGTTGTTGCTATGTGGAGGGTAAGTACGACCGAATGAGCTGAACACCCTTCTGTTTCATAACGAATGCATAGGCCGCCTGTCAATGTACGTGCACTTAACATCAACTTGAGCACTAGGGGGCAGTGTCACGTTTACCAAAATGGAATGCAAGCGCAAATAGAGACCCGTTTTCATATAAATATTAACATTTGAAACTTAAAATATTCAATCATAATGTTGCCGTCTGCGTGCTCTTGGCACTCTGTTCTTTGTTTTACCTCGTTGTTGGGTGTTTTCCAAAGCCCAGTGCTGCTGAAAATCCTCCCTGGGTCAACCATGGTGTTTTTTTTTCATGCATGTCCTTTCATGGTCCTATTGGCAGGTATACACAAAGACATTCAAAAAGACAGCATCACACATTTAAAGACCTCTTTTAGGGCACACACTATTGGATTAAGCAGGAAGGTAATCACAGGGGTCACACTATAGGAACCAAGGCTTATGACTTCAGATCATATCAAACCAACCTGATCTGATCACAAGGGTTTCTGGTCATCTTGTCCTAATACAAGAGAATCATAAGTCGATCTCTTACTTGAACATTTATCTGGGAGTCGAAAATCCTAGCTTAAGTCTTGTGAACCACCACAGTTAGCCAGAATCCCCTTCTCTCTGTGTCCGTGCAAAAGTGTTTTTAGGTTTTAGCTGAGCTAAAAGTTAGCTTAGGTTAGCATCTGGAAACACCAGATTTAGGGTATTTAATAACATCACGCCTTTGCCGAACTGTTTCTCCTTCAGGAAGCTGTACGTGACGGCCTCAGTCCTGGTCTGTCTGTTACTGTCCAGCCTGGCCGTCTTCTTCCTCTTCCCGCGCACCATCGATGTCTCCTACGTGGGGGTCAAGTCCGTATTTGTCAACTACGACCAAGACAAGCGCATCGTCTATCTTAACATCACGGTAAGTCCAACGCCTGATCTCAACCCATGACACAGCCAACCTCAGTAATGGTACAGTATCACTTCATATGAATATGAGTTCTGATCAAAGAGTTTTTTTTTCCAATTCAGTGTTTCCAGGAATGTGTACCTCCATGGTTAAATGAGTCAGTCAGACCTTTTATCATTCAATTGAAGGATGGAAGTTAGAAGCCACCATGTGATGTGGGGAAAATGAGGATTGGTTTCTGCACCGTGACAATGCTCCTTCACACACTACTTACTGTCTCTATTCAATGTTTTGTTTGTTTGGCCAAACAAAACACATTCTTGTGATACCACACACTCTGCTTTCATCTGAACTTATAACCTGGTTCTGGTCTCTTATGTTAGCGCAGCTGTAACCAAAAGAGTTACTTGCAGAAGTGTGAATCCCCCAAAAAATGGATGCATTTATTTTTCGGTATAACAAATTGAAGTTTTTTGTTTTTTCTTATTGTCATCCCATCCATATACAGCAAACACAATATATGGAGGAACAAATATTGTAGACAAACTTTTAAGACTTGAATGTCCTTTTAGAAAATGACAAAATAAGGCAACTTTAATGAGTGAAGATTTTCGTTTTGGGGATGAAATGAGAGCTGCCATTGTTCAGCCATTTCCTCAATATTTAATGACGGCTGAACTTTCTGAATATCCGGCGATATCCCTTTTTAATAAGCACGTGTTAGAAGGCAGGTACAGCTGTTCTCAGCCTCCAACCTGTGTAACGCTTTTCTGCACCCCTTGCAGAACACATTGAACATCACCAACAATAACTACTACTCAGTGGAAGTGGCCAACATCACAGCGCAGGTGCAGTTTGCCAAAACGGTCATCGGCAAGTCCCGCATCAGTAACATCACCGCCATCAGTCCGCTGGACATGAAGCAGGTAAAGCCAGAAGCCGCTACTCCAAACACGCTACTTTGGCCGGAGACGCTTTCCCTAACGCCTGTGTGTTTTATCTCCCACAGATTGATTATATGGTTTCCACCACGATAGCCGATGAGATGAGCTATATGTAGTAAGTACAACACACACACACACACACCCACCCCACAGGTAGCGCTTGAACTGAAGCATGTTCACAGAGCTGTTCTCTTGTTTTCCAGTGACTACTGCACCCTGCAGACCATCAAAGTCCACAACATCGTTGTCATGATGCAGTGAGTGTTTGTTTGAGCCAATATTCAAAATGTGTGTGTGGACTTCCTGTGTTATGCCCTCACAATGACATCACAAACTATGATATCATAGAGCCCGATTGCGGGGGCGGAACAGGATAAGACGGACAAATAAAAGTCTTTGGATCAACTTAAAGGTGCAATGTGTAGAATTTAGCGGAACGGACTTGGCAGAAATTAAATATATAATTCATAAGTATGTATGTGTATAATTATAATAATGTTTTAGTGTATAATCCCACAAAAATAAGAATTGTGTTTTCATTACCTTAGAATGAGCCGTTTATATGTACATAAGGAACGGGTCCTCTTCTACAGTAGCCCAGAATGGACAAACCAAACACTGGCTCTAGAGAGGGACTTTCACGGCCACTGTAGTAGCTTCTCCTACATGGAGGGGAATTCAGTTGGTTGCAATCTGTTGCTGCTAAATTCTATACACTGCACCTTTTAAAACAAAATGCTTCAATTTATCAAGCCTTTATTTAAAAAAATGTTTTCTCAACTTTAAAATTGAGAAATTAAGGTGTACATTTTAAGTTGAGAAAACCTGAAAAAAAGATATAGGTTTAACAAATTAAGGTATTTTTTAAAAGTTGATACCATGATTCCAATTCAATGGTTATTTGTTGAGTGTAGGTGTGACACTTTTTTTATTTCTATACTATCAACGTAAATCGGTGGATACCATCATCTACCCCCCCACACACAGAGTGACAGTTACCACGGCGTACTTCGGCCACGCGGAGCAAGTCTCCCAGGAGATCTACCAGTATGTGGACTGCGGAGGGAACACCACCGCCCTGCGGGGGATGACCGTGCCCTCCAACATTGTGCCCCCTCCCCAGTGACTGCTACACCTGAACTCTGGTCCTGAATAGTGTGTGTGTGGGTGTGTGGGTGGGTGGCTATTTCTTTCAGCGTCCAGTATTTCAACTTAAAAGATAAGTTTGCCATTTTTCATCTTAGGCCTTATTAAATTGTTGTTTCCCGTCATTTATAAGTATTCATAGACAACTTTACTAGTGAGAAACTTACCACTCGGCTGCAGATTCTCACTGTGCTTAAATGTAGTCCAAAAAAGTTTAACCCTTATCAAAAAGATTACGCCAAATCTCCTCTTTTGAAAGCGGGAAACTCGCATTATAGTCATGTGTCTTGGTGTATTTTTTGTAGCATGTTTCGAGTAACAGTAATATCACATTTTAGTTATTACTACATTTTGCAATTGTCACAGTTCATCCAAAGTGTAACTGGCTAGACTGCCAGTAGAAAGCAGCATAACTTCCTGTTTCCCGTCTCTTATGTTAGCATGGATGTAACCGAAAGAGCTAATTTGCAGAAGCGCTAAACCCCAAAAAACGGATAAAATGCTTAGTTTGAGACTTTCTTTTTCAGTATAACAAAGACTGTCTGACTATAGTGTTATCTTGAGATCGGCAAGTTTCTCAGTAGTGAAGCGTTGAGCGACGTTGTGCCATGAACGGTTATAAATGATGGGAACCAACATTTTAATATGACCTGGGTTGAAAAATAGCGAACCTATCCTTTAAATATTCCTTCAAGCTTGTAAACCACTGGTTGAGAAAGAAAGCAGCTTTGGAAAGTATTCAAAGTTTGCATTTTTTCAACTTGAATAAATTAACTAGTATTTCGTATTTAACTTTCAAACCACCGATGAGCTTCATGAAGGAATTTCAAATGTATGTCATCGGCATGGAACTCCAGTTGTAAGCTACTGCAGTGACCTTGTTTCCTGAAGCGAAAGTAAGCGTATCAAAAGGTTGTAGCTCTGCACTGTTCTAATTTACTGTTTTCTCATTTTTTTTCCCCCTTGATCGGGAGAAAGTTTTGGTATATGTGCAATCTGCTTACACAGCAACGGTCCGCCTGTGCTGTCGTGGTTTGTCTCACAAATGTAAAATGGCGTATTTGTATGTACTGTAATGAAGCTAGTCCTGAACTCCCTTGTGGATCACCGCTTCATTGAGATTATGGAAGGCCGTTTGATTTAGTATTATTTTAAACGCCCAAAAGAGACTCGAGACACTAATACTCAATGTAGTTTGACCTCTGTTGACCTCATCTTATGACTTTTTTTTTTATTACCATGTTATTTATTAGTGATACTCGTTCAACTAATCTAACTAATTTATTTCTTTCGCAAAAGTTGCTTTTAAGATTCACGTATTTAACTCATGTTTGAGTAGAACCAGTTTCCCATTTGATACCGTTTTTAGGTATAGTTTCTACCTTTTGAAACACTTTAAATACACTGTACTGATATATATTTTAATCACAGACATTAAAATGTAAAGTATAGAAATCTCCAATGCCATCCTATTAAAAATGGATGGTTATGACTTTTTTTGAGTTCGCATTTAACTTGCTGTTTTGAAATCTGCTACTAACACTACACACACTATTTGACCTTTCTAGAACCTTCTTGCAGTTATATAAAGCATTCCATTTGTCATGCAGAAAATCAATAGCAAAAGGTCGTCTAACATCGAAGATAGACTTAATTTAGTGACCCGTTTGTAAATATATCCATCATGTTTCTGAATGCATTAATAAATTTTGTAACCTATTGGTTTTATTCTTATAGCCAGAACATGAAAGATTAAAGTACAATATGTTGTCTGACATGATTTCTGTCATTTTATTTCCTTCATTCACCAACCTAAAGCTCAATAAGAACAATAAACAGACCAATAAAAAGTATGGCATTGACCCAAGGACAAATGAAAACAGTATAACATTGTATCACCCTCCTATTATCTTAATTAAGTCTTTGTTTTATCAGATCTTTGTTTTAAATCTTTTGGGGGGGTTTTGTCTGTTTTTCTTTTGTCTAATTTTGTAAGAAAAGAGAAAAAAGAAAAAAGCCACTAGACAATATATACACCTACCTACGTAAGCTTATACACATAGTAGTCATAGATTTGATTAAACTGAACCTACAGTGCAAGGGGTCACAAACAGGGTGAGTTTTAAAGGACAGTCTGCTATCAAAGTAGATTTGGAAAGGAAATTATTTATACATAAAGTGAATATTGAGGGACCAAATATAGACTCGTCGGACAGGTTTTTCATGCGCTTGATCGTTGGAAACCGTGGCCTGAATGATTTTCGACATTAAAATCCAGTTGTAAGCAGACTCGACTAAATTGATGGAAAGCAGCTTTTTTAAGGGAATGCGATGATCAACAGTATTAAAAGCCTCAGACGATGTTGATTGTAATTGACTGGTGTCATATTTTACTGCTTCGTGATTAAATTCCTAAATTCCTCTCAACAATCTAAGCAGAAGAACGAGTAGGTAAGAATACGTAACTAATAAAAATAGTAATAGTAATTGCACGCTTAGACCTTTCAGAAAATCATATTTTCTCTGTCTGCAGTAAAGTAGTATGAATTATCCTTTGAAAATGTTGTGTAACGTGAAGCCTTTTGAGACTGTATTGGGATTAAGGGCTATATAAATAAATTTGATTTGATTTGATTAAGTATAAAATGGACAAGGTGACTCAAGTTCAGTACAAAATGCCCTAAGACACACTTAAGTAATAACATGTGGGATGACTCCATAGCAAAAACAAGAAAATCTGAAAATAAACATTTGGCCAATCACCTGACAAAGTAAATAATGAAATCATAAAGAGGAAGGACATGGGATATTACTCACAGCATGGGACATTATTAGATATTATCTGTTCCGTGTCATCAATCAGATCACTTCAGATTTGATCTTTGACCAGCAAATGTAAATGTGTGAATGTAGGGTTTATGAAGCGAGTGATGATTTGAGTGTTTAATAGCTTTTTAAAGACCTAATCCCACCTCATACCATACTCAGAAATGACAATGTTTCATTTAACGGCTTGACTGAAACACCTTGCAGATCGCATCAAGCGGGATGCATCGATGGCACTGAATCGACGCCGTTCCCACTCTGCAATGGCTCACTTTTTACAATTAAATAATCCCACGGCACCATTCCACTGTCCTGTGGAATGGTGCCGTGGTGCCATATAACTGCTTATTATTATGATCTGCACTACAAGTTCTGATTTTCAGTGTGAAACTTGAGCGCATTGCGATGAACACAGAGCTGCTCTTCTACCTGGAACTGATGAATTAGTACACCCTTACAATTTTGATCTTGCAACACAAGAGATCATTTCCATTATTGTGACAGTGTCACTCGGCTCTGGGAAGGGACTTGAGCGGGAGGCGAAAACAAGTGGTGTGTCTGTGAATCTGTCCATTCATTTAGTCGCCGCTGAGAAACGCACGTCTCTGTTGCTCATACTTTTTGTCTCATGCAGCGCGTCACTTGCAGCACAGTCCCGACCCGGCAGCGAGCTACTTTCATTAGTGAAGAGCCGGTAGCATCAAGCCGAGTCAGCTCTGAAGCCGTTAAATAGACCGAGGAGGGCTCAGCTGCTGCCGTTTATAAAATAAAAAGAGAGTTTATTGATAGATATGCATGAGTGTGTGTCGGTGACAGTTGTGGAAAGAGGAAATACAGAAATAGGACAAATGCTGAATTGCAGCGTTCCAATATATCAGATTTACACGATCTCTTCTAAAAATGTTGAAATTAGTGCAGGCGACGTGTTCAGTTCCCTGTCTACTTCTGAGTAAGGGAAGAACACCATAGACCACAGTTTCCTGCCTGTTCAACCCCCGTCTCATCAAAACAAAAAACACGTTCATGGTGTTTGTGTGTGTGTGTGTGTGTGTGTGTGTGAGAGAGAGAGAGAGCTAGTGTGTGCGTGTGTACTTTGGCAATAGGCACACCCACTCTTAATAACCTTCTGAGAAAGCAAAGAAAACGGCCCCACACTTCTGCTCAGTCCTCCCACAGAGCACACAGCGTTCCACAGTGCACCCTGCACCACCACCACCACCGCCGCCGCCGGGGACACACTCACACACATCCCTCCACGTTCGCCCCACCCGGACCCAGACATGGGGCTCTACCACAAGGAGTTCGAGAAGGCGGGCCTCTCCGCCGGTTTGCAGATATGGAGGGTGGAGAAGATGGAGCTGGTGCCCGTGCCGGAGGGCTTGCACGGGAGCTTCTACACCGGAGACGCCTACGTGATCCTGTGGACGGCCAAGCAGAAGAGCAACGTCTTCTACAACCTGCACTACTGGCTGGGTGAGTTGACGGAGGCCACGTCCCGCGGCTGTGTTCTCAGAGGTTTCTGTGGCCAAACACCGGGCGATATTCTCTACAGTTAATGATTGACATATTATACTATAACCAAATTACCTGGGTCCAGACCTTTGACTCCGCCCATTCCACCGATTGATTCTCACGATGGACACAGAGTTCACACAATTGATATCAGGCAATTTCCTAATATAACCATTACGCATTCCATTATGGGGCATAGCCTTCTCATCCTCAGGGCGGCATATGAAGGACAAAGAGAGAGGGGGGGGGGGTTTGTGTTTGGTTTTGTAATAAATGTGTAAACACACACACAGATATAGTTGTGCAACGTGTGAGTCTGATAGGAGATTCAGGGAAGAGCAATAAAGCGACGCATTCGGGAAACAATTGGGGAAGGTTTATGATTCATATCTCGGCAAAAGAGGAGCATCCGTCTGGACGTCCCGGCGGAAAGTTTCTTGTGGAATCCAATGACTTTTGTATTTGGTGATTGTTTGCTGCGTTACTGTTGCGCAGGGTTTATGAAGAAAAAAAAAAGCAGAAGCAAGTTACGGGTTCGGATCTGATCCTCTGCCCCTGTGCGCATTGAGCTGTAAACTGTAGGATAATTACATTCAAGTGTCATTCAACTGAAAATTAAAATATATATATAGATGAAATACACTATAACTGTT
>OMKR01044527.1:0-16067 GCA_900302355.1 Cyttopsis rosea | reverse complement strand
TGGGGGGTGACCGGAGCAATTTAGATAATCCATTAACAACTAATTGTCTCCTCCTACCCCTATTGCTTAGACAAACAGCCCTCTGGAAGAGGGGAGGTGAAAGCCCCATGGCCTATAAAAGCACAGAGGAGGAGCTGCACTTTTAAGGACCCCACACCGCTCAACACTCCGGGCCGGGAAGGACTTTAAAAAACTCTCCAAAGTTCTCCAACTCCTGTTGCTTTTCCTTCTTGTGAGGATGATCAGGGCGGCGCTGTGGCTCGTCGGCCTCTGTCTGTGCATCTCCCGGGCGGAGGCGCGTATCTGGGCCTGGATGCTGAACATGCCCCACAGCCCTCCCAAGGAAGGACCCCTGGCGCAAAGGGACAGCGCCCATGTGGGCAAAGGAAACACGGTAAGACGGGCCGACGAATGTACTTTGGCTGAAATGACCGCAAAGACCTTAAATATTCTCGCACGAAAACATGGGCCGATGGCTACCACAGTTTCTTCAAAATCTCTTTCCCTCGTCTTTTATTTCCAGGGCGTTTGCGACCACGACAGGGCCTGCGGCCGGGGCTTCTCCTGCGACCGGCACTTCGGCCTGTGCGTTCCGCTCCGGGGCGAGGGCTACTACTGCCGCAGGGACGCCCAGTGCGTACGCGGGCTCAGCTGCATGTTCGGGAAGTGCCACCGCAGCATCCCCACCGGACAAGAGGGTAAGGGAGTGGAGATGGTTAAATTCTGGTTGCTAAAATCTCCAAACAATTTAATTTTATAAGCGATTCATGACATTTTACAAATAATTAAGTGGAATGATGTGAAAAAAAAGCTCTAGCTTGAGGTGTAATGGCGGCCTTCCACCTCCAGGTGCCCGCTGTAAGGTGGACAGGGACTGCGGGGCGTCCATGTGCTGCGCCCGCCACCACGGCGAGCAGGTGTGTAAGCGCCGTCTGACACGCGGGGAGAGCTGCTACGTCCCTGACGGAGGTCTGGCCTTCAGCATCAACCAGATCTGCCCGTGTGACGAGGGACTGCTGTGCCGCGGAAACGGCGCCCCCCAATGGAGAGAGTAAGTACTGTTGTCATGTACGCCTTGTCATGCCTGGCGTGCAACTGTTGCAGTTCTTTTGCATTTATTTGGGTGGGAACACTATGATGCACTTTAATTGGCCAAGTTAAGTAAGAGACAAGAATCCTGGCCACATTATTGGGCCTAACCCTTTTTTCAATCTAATTTTTGATCGTCTATTGCATGGTTTTAACCTTGCTTTCCTTTCCTTTCAGGAGAGATTTTGTTTACCAACCCGAACCTACAGATTGGACCTGCCAAGCGCCCAAACCCTGATTCCAGCCATGTAAACTATTTATTGTGTAAATATGTTGTTTAAGACTGTAAATATCTCGTGGATGTGTTCCCCAAATAGGCTTCATTGATACATGTTTACGTAGATTATTACGTAGTTTGCATAGTAAGATCACACCATTTTGTATATTATGACTAAAGCACTATTTAGCAATGTTATTATGTTTTTCTAAAGCCTTCTTCCTTTGTTACTGATTTTTAAATGCCACTTAATCTGTGTTCCTTGTTCACCTTGTAGGATGAAAAGTTGTTGTTGTTTTTTCCTCTAAAGGAAGATTTTTTTTTACCATAATTACTTTTTTATTGAAAATTCTTTAACAATTGATAGTCTATAAACGTCTCAGAACAGGAAGCGACGATGCTGCTCTCTTGTGGAGATGTACTTAGAAGCAAAAAGGCTGCCGTGTAAATTGGACTGTGGAATAAAACCAATACTTGGCTTTTTTAAAGTTACTTTTCCTTTATTGCAATTTGTACAGAGTCAACTTGGTGTTGTTCTGTTGATTGAAGAGAAGGTAGTGCTTCAGACCTAGACACACACACACACACACACACACACACACACACACACACACACACACACACACAGACACAAATGCATCCTTTCACCCATTTTGGCACATGTTATGCACGTTTCTTGTCTCGCAAGCCACGATTACATAATCACGCAGCTCCTCCCGCCTCTTTGTCAGCGTCGCTGGACGCTGTAATTGCTACCGGTCCCTCGACCCGTTCTTAGATTGGTATCTTCCCTCGGATCGCCCCTTAAGAAATCCCCCGCCGGTCCATTCAGGTGCTAATGCTCGTTTGAGTGACTTCAGCTGTTGTATGAAGGACATTAGAGTCTAACCTCCTCACTTTACAGCGGCCTGTTATATCACAGGGATTCCATTTGGATCCTGTGACGGTTTCAAGGTTTCAAGGTTTCAAGGTTGTGGACGTACCATAAGGATTGTGTCTTATTTGTACATCCATAAGTGGAGTCTATAAGTAAATCAAATTTGGAGTTAGAAACGGAAAATAGTTCTTCTTTTAAAGGGACAATCATGGTGTTTTTAGAAGGCTAAATTGTTTCCACCAAAGAAGCTAGGACCTATCCTTTAAGGAATTACATTAAACACCAAAATTCACCCGAAATCGTCGCTAAAAAGGGTCGACGAGGACACACGTTTTGCACAAAAAACGTAAGGCTATTCACGTAGCGGACAAAAGTGATCTCTAGCTAATAGCCTGAGGCTTTAGCCACGGGAAACTCTATCGCGGTGAATGCCGCGAAACACAGGGCCCTATCATTTCTGCCCGGGAACACTGGTTCGTAGTGTGAGCTTGCTCTTATCTGGGCTAGTATCACGTTTTAAGGGGGTCCATACATGCCTGTTTGCAGTATTTAAGCTTTGTCAACGCTGTTCTCCAAGGGAACGAAGAAGGCTCATTCGTTCTCTCTCTCTGGGGCGGGGGACAGATTACTATCAGAACGACAAGAAATGTAAGAAATGTCTAATGATTCTGTGGGTGTATTGTGCCACTTGAAGGAACATCAATCCAAACCCAGCAAATGTTGATGCTGATCGATGACTCGCAGGAAGAGTACGGGCGTCTCGGTCTTAGTTCTAGATAATGTCGAGGACAATGTCAGGTATTTTCCGGCAAATGCTTCATTTCTTGAATTAGACATTGGCGATCTCTATGTGGACATTAGAAAAGAAAGGAGAATCGCTCCTACTCCCGTCCTATCCCGATTGCTTTTCACTATCCCCGGAGACGCCGTCCATTTGAATGTCAATGTCCGAACTGCACAGAGAGCTTTTGTACGCGGCCTAACAATGGCGTTCCAATACTGCCAAGGGGGAAAAGAGAAAAAACAGCGGAGGGGAGGGGTTGATTGGCGTTACCGGCGAAGGTATAAATATCCGCACAAGTCGTCGAGATGCCACTTGCGGAGTTGCTAGCACGAGAGCCATGAAGACCTTCTGACATCAGACCTAGCTAAGTCGCTTCCCCCACCGGTAAGACTTTCTAAATTTGAGTTCAACTTCAACGCGTATGCTCCGTACATTAACGCCTTTTGGGTCGAAGTGGTTTGAGTATTGAGTATTTCTTCTAATCTTCCCGCAGCTTCAAATAATGGCTCATGTTGGTGCCCTTCTAATGCTGCTACCTGCGGTTTGGGCGTGTTCTCCTCAAAAAGCAGGTGACAGGCTTCATGTTAATCGCTAATCCTATCCACGTCGGCCCAAGACGGGTTCTCTTGTCATTTGGGATGTTTTAATGGTTTTCTCCGTTGTTCCTTGGCCAGACTACGTGATGGTCTCGTGCTTCCCCAACGCCATCATCGCCAACGTGCCGGAGTGTCCGTACGGCTGGGACATCGGTCAGCTCTCTCTGGGCGGCGTGTGCTACAACGGAGTGAACACCCCGGGCTACTACCGCTTCATCATCCCCGACCTGACGCCCAAAAACCATTCCTACTGTGGCACCCAAGCCGTGGTAACAGACAGAAAACTGCTTGTTATGAACGTAGTATGTATGTGTGTGTGTATGTATGTGTTTCCCCGACCTGTGGGGGCCCGTCCCCAAGAGCGTCCGACCCCCACTATCTAATGTCACTCTTTTAAATAATTGTCTTGCTGTGGGAGTTCTGTGTACAACACTCCCTTACGTGCTATACTTCCGAGAGGTCTTTCCGTGGGAATTGAGATAAAACTGACTCAGAATCAGTTTATTCCACCAAGTAAATTTTAATTTACAAGGAATTTGTTATGGTGAGGATTGGTGTCCATAAAGAAAATAAATAAAATAAAATAAAATAAAAATACCCAAATATACAGAAATAGTCAGAAATACAGAACAGAAATAGCCAAATACATAAAAATGTTCAGAATATACAAACGGCGATTCTATGTTCAGGATAAGTTATTGGTGTGGATACATATCAATTACCATGTACTTACTGAATTATTACAGTGTTGGTATACTGCAGTGTTAGGATAGTGAATATAGGAAATGTCTCCTTTAAGACAAAAAACAGCAAGGCTTTTTGGGATTTCCCTTTGCTTTCCACAGTACCTATCTGGCAAGGACCCCAAGTACATCTTCTATAACTCCATCATCTCCAACGACACCTCGCTGACCGTCAGGAACCAGCCGGTCAACTACACCTTCAGCTGCACGTACCGCGCGGCCTACCTGGTCAACAACGCTGTCTTCAGCCAGAGGTAGCAAGCCTCGGTTCGGGCCGCGGGGGGAACGATCTTTACTATTCGTAGAGCACCTGCATTCTAACCCAATGACTTGCAGTGTTATTACTAACCCCTTTGCTTTTTCCAGAGTGGCCACAGTTTATGTCAACAACGGGAGTTTAGGCACTTTTAGATCGCAGTTGTCTATGAACGTGTTCACGGTGAGTCGCCGCTCGCAGTCGCGCTTTCTGAGGCGGATGCCTAGCGCTGTATGTGTCACGTGCAGGATAATATCGAGTTTAGGGGGCGGTTTCCCAGACGGGGTTTAATCTAAATCAAGACTAAATTACTTCCTACTTAAATTCATCCAGAATAAAAAAAAAAGCCTTTCTGAGACGTCGCTTAATTTAAGTTGAATTGGTTCGAGACTCGGAAGTCCTAGACTAAGGTCATGAAGGACGAGTTGGCTCCTCCCGTCTGGTCTTCGTGCCGGTCTTAGTCCAGATCGTCCATTTCCTCTACTATCAAGGTCGACCTGGAGGCCCACGTCTGTTAATCCGAAGATAAACCTGCCTCTGGCCAGGTCTAATCTAAACCTTCACTTAGACCTAAGATTAGCTCTAGATTAGATTCTTCCTCCTGGAAATCCAAATTTTTAGGGGGCAAGTCCGAGACAATTTTAAACCATGACTGAGAAAAGGCTGTTTCAGTTGTCCAGATTTAAAGTGTGATTTAGTCTAAGATTAGGCCTGATCTGCGTCCGTGAAACCGCCCCTTAATGTCAAAAGATGCTTGTAAACCATAGTCGGTGTTGCCAATATCACAAGAATAAAAGTGAATGACTGGGTCGTACGCAAGATAAGCTATAACGAAATCTGTATTTTTCTTGTAGAATTCCAAATTCCTATATGCCAAGGACGCCCCCTATGTGATCGACACATCGGAAATTGGGTCTGAGGTCTTTATTGGCATTGAAGCAAAAGGCTTGAGTAACAGGTACACAGGGTCACAGAAAGCACTCATTCATATTTATGGATTTGACTTCCAGTTCCCTCACCTGTCCTTGTCGTCCCCCTCTTAAGATTTAAAGTGGTGATAAGCAATTGCTGGGCCACTCCCTCCCCCTACTCCACAGACCGGAAGAGATGGACTCTCATCATCAACAGGTAGCTCAAACGTCGGAATATGAACGTCTTCTTCCATCTTGTTTGGTTGGAAGAGTTGTCAGAACGTCAACCTCGTCTCTTCCCCACAGCTGCTCCTCTGACAGCACCGTCACCATATTCGAGAACGCCAAAGACACCCGGTCCATGTTCAAGTTTAACTCCTTCCGTTTTCAGCGGCTAGAGAAGGTGTCGACCGTCTGGCTGCACTGCGAGGTCCAGGTTTGTGACGGGGAAAGGCTCGTCTGTCTGCCAGTAAGTATGGCATGATGGTCTGCGTGTCCTTTGAATAGGTTTTATGGCAACGCTTGAAACTACAGGTCATTAAATACCGCGTGCCATATCGGGAAACTGTACCAAATCACTATGTATTGTGTACCAATTAGCGGGTAAACACCCGGTAATACATTTACACAATGCCGTTTTTATTCCATATTCATTCATTTGTAAAAAAAGAAAATTACCATTACACAATGATTATTCTGTTATTCACCCACTCCCTTACATATTTAACTCGGAATTCCGAGTGTAAAGTCGAAATTGCGAGAATAAAGTCTAAATAACCTTTAGAGAATCAAGTCGGAATTCCAACTTCAAAGTCGTAATTTTGACGCACGAGACCCGTCCGCCCGGAATTCCGACTTAATAAACTTTATTCTCGAAATTTAGACTTTAAACTCAAAATTCCGATATTAAACTCGGAATTCCGACTTTATTCTCGAAACACAGGGGTACTTTTTGTTTTGCGTGGCCCTAACACTCTTCCATGCAAAGGCTTATGGTTTCATAATTTTTTTATTTTAAGAATTTCTGAAAATATGGTTTGACTTTAAAAGCTAATTTTCAAATATGGAGTTAGTTTAGATGGATGGATTTTTTTTTTTTTAGCAGGGCCCCTGCTCTGCAAGAAGCCTCACGTCCGAAGCAGAACCAAGTGGCGGCGTCCTCAGTGCGGAGTTTCAAATTAAAGGTATCACTGCTTGTTTGTTTGTTTTTCATATAATAATAATAATAATAATAATAATAATAATAATGGATTACATTTATATAGTACTTTATTTAGATACCCAAAGCGCTTCACAGTGAAGCGGGAAAACTCACCTCAAATTAAAGGCACCTCTGATTGTTTTGTGTAATTTTTTCCCAAAATAAAAGCACCAATGCTTGTTTTGTTTTGGGATTGTTTTCATGCTCCATTGAAGCGACATTTACACAAGTTGATACTTTCAATAGATGGAATCAAATTGCCTTCGACTCTACGGTTCATAGCTTCATTTATTTGTCTCCCCTACAGCTTACCGGTCCTCCAGCAATGCACACATGACAGGTAAATCAATCTCTGCAATGAAATGGTTTTCATAGAATGAATCATTAACATTTCTATAAAACGTGTTCTCATCAGATTTGCTCCACGACGGCACCAATTCCTAATTGTTGAATTGAATGTTTCATTTGCTCCTTGTTTCCTATTTCTACCGCAGGTGCATCACTCTGCCTCTTGGCGGCTGTCCTGGTCACCACATTTCACAGTTTTATGAATGGACCAAAACTGTAGTATCAAATTAGTATTTTTATTGACTCTTTTTTTCCCCCTACAGCACTTAATTATAAATAAATATAGATTGTGACATTGTATGCATGTTAAACATTCATGATCACACACACACACACACACACACACACACACACAATCAGAGGAGTGGTACTAAGGACTCAGGGAGTGTATGAACAGATTCCTCCTTTATATTAAGTGTGTCAATTATTTGACAAATCGCAAATTAGTACATTTATTGAAGCTTTTACATCCATTTTGTGCATGAATGTTGGTAATAATAAACTCTGTTACCTTGAAGTTCTCCAATAAAGATTTTGTAAAAATGTTGAAAATGTCACATTAATCCTAAAAATGAAAGAAAATACATAGACCAAATCAAATAAACACCATTTCTATAGAAATGATAAATAAATAACAATAAATTAACAACAATTACGATAAATGATCTGCATCATTTACATTGACCAGCAAAGCACTCAGCATAACAAACACAGTTTCATTAAAACACCAAGCGCCATTGTCATTTCCTTATTCAGATTTTCCATTTCATGAAAAACTCCACAAGCACAGATTTTACCAAAACTTTTGCTCTACAGTCTCCACTGTTCATTAGCGTGCATTCTAACGAAAGCCAAAAAATCAATGTATAATTACACTGATTAATTGGTCATAAATATTCATGATCATTTCAATTGTTCATGGTGAGTACTAGGCCCTTACGTATAAATATTTTGCCCACTGGGGAACACATTATCATCAAGTCCAACCCAGCATGTTTTTCTAATTAGGGTTTACTCAGCTAATAAAATACTGCATTTCTGCTGCAGTATATGTTATGATTTGTCTTTGTCAATTCAACTGTTAAGAACTTTCAGATCTTTCGGATCCACGACTTTTCGTGAAGCCATTGTTTTCGGATGTTTCAAGTCCGTTGACCTGAAAAGAGGACCTCTTTTTAAATGCTAACTACCGTTAGTTCTGCCGCGGCCATCTGAGCTTTGGTCATCGTCTTCTGGGCCTTCCACTCAGGGTCTTTGGCCATTCCCAGTTTGATCTTAATGGGAGAGACGACACATTGATGAAGTACAGGTCAGATAGCCAAACCCTGTGTCTGGACGTTGTGTAGAATCGTGTACCTGAACGGGAGGAGAGCCGTGGCCAACCAGAGTGGGATTAAAGCCCTGTTTGCTCTGCAGCCAATAGGTCTTTTGACACCCTTTACCCTGTTGGGAACACACACGCAGGCACACATGTGTTTCTTAAGTACAAAACAAACCCTACATGTGTAATTGCCTAAAACGACGACCATTACCTTCATCTCAACTGCACCTCGCTCCTCCAGAACAAATGATCCGATCTGGGTCAGAATGTCCGCCGTGCTCTTAGAGACGTGAATCTTCAGCGCTGCGTGGAACATAATGATGATTTATTCTCGTTTTGTTTCTTATGAAATACATTTTGCAAGTTCTAGGCAGGAACATGTTCCTCGGTGCACCCACGCAAGCTGTTGCTCTCCATGCGGGAGGCTGTGTTCACCGTGTCTCCAAACAGACAGTAGCGAGGCATCGTGGAACCCACCACCCCGGCAACCACTGGACCTTCAAACACAGAGCGGCGCTGTATGATGTATTTATATACCGACACATTATTAGGTTACGAGCTATTTGCTTCACTGTGTTGACTGGATGCTGCCTTTTGCTCACCTGAGTGGATCCCAATTCGGAGAGCAAGTTGATCCCTGGGCAAGTGGTGGATTTTAAAGACCTTTATCGCGCCCAGGAAATGAAGAGCCATCGTGGCGATCTCCGTAGCGTGCTTGGTGCCGTTGCTGAGGGGCAGACCACTAGCTACCATGTACGCGTCACCAATGGTTTCCACCTGAGCAAGGTACAGTACGTGGAAAAGCCGTTCTAGGTTCACAAAAGACCATGCCATACAGTATATTACATATCTCCTGTCAAACATTACGTGTGAGCATGATAACAAACGTAGAGAAAAGAGATGAATCTCCAAAGATAGATGGCGTGCGTGGATGTGAGCCTGGAGAGTTCATTCGGCACATGCTATTGTTCGCGACATACTTTGTAGACGTCGTACAGCTTGATGATATCGTCGAACAGGCTGTAGAGGTCATTGAGGAGCGTCACCACCTCCATGGCAGAGCTGACGGAGCACATGGAGGTGAAGCCCACGATGTCCGAGAAGAAGATGGTCACCATGTCGTAGCTGCGCGGCTCGACCGACTTCCCCGCCATCAGCTGATCGGCAATGTACCTGCGGCCGATGGGAAACAACGGTGCTGAGGTACTCTCCGAACGTATTGTACGTAAAGTCTGTGTAAAGTAAATTCAGTGATTTGTTTCTAAATGCATTATACATGTTAGAAAATCATTGCTGAAAACACGTGTAAAGACTGAACTATGTAGTACTGAATTGTGGAGTTAGACGGTAACTGTAACGGTAACTCTTTTTCATTTTTGTGTTCAGGATCTTTTGGGCGGGTCTGAAACGGTGCCTCGATGACTCACTGGAGCCCCCTAGCATGACCCCTCCCCTAACACTATATAGTGTTAGAGCGCGTTAGCGCGTTAGCACATACTCATAGAACCAGAGTTACATCCAGTAACGACTATTTCTCCCTAGTGATGAGAAGACCGGTTCTTTTAAGTAGCCCGGTTCGTTTCCTTTGCCCGCCACTAGCGAACCGATTCATGAGCCCCCCCGTAGCTTGAGCCCGAGCTACTCGTTCTTGGGCTGAGTGGGTGTGTGCTTTATGCTAACGTTAGTTCGCCGAACGAGAGTCTGTCGCTGAGCAGCGGTTCTCAGGGCGCCAGGTTTCAGCGCCTTCTGCGGACACGCCCCCAGCGTTTCAGAGCAAAGGATACTGCTTATTTTTTCACAATTTTGAAACCAAATTTTTATATACTTTTTTTATTCATTCAAATTGGGCTGTGGTTTGTGGTTTGTGGTTTTGTGGTGTGGTTAATAACACATTTTTCTGTGGTGTGACAAACTCAGAACACATTTATTATGGCTTTACACAGAAAAATTTATAGAAGCCCAGAATACTTCAATATGTTTAAAATGTCAAATGACCAAGTCTAGTTAGCTTAAAACTGAAATGGCAAGATATTGAGTATATTTAACACTTGGATACTTTTGTGTTTGTTACCTTGGCAACATGCTGGACAGCAGCTTGTCTGCACGGGCCTTCTCCACTATGAGCTGGTTGGTCCTCTCTTCCACCACTTCCTCCAAGTGATTTGCATATTTTTCCAACTTTTCCACCATATTGTCCAGTATATTTGTGTGGCTAGAATAAAAAAAAAAAAACTTCATATCAAAAACAGGGAGTGACCTCACGCAGCAAAAGTATTTAGAATTGACAAATCAAATTGCGTCATTTAAAGTGAACAAATGGGTCTGACCTGTCTGGGCTGGTCTCCTTCAGCTGTCTCCGTATGGATCCGAAGGGCGGCCTGTGGTCGGGGTTCTCGCTCCAGCAGGCCTTCAGCAGAACGTTAAAGTTCTCGTCACACAGCTGACTGGACAGCGTTGGCCGAAGGGGCTCCCCTAGCAGTGGGGTCCGCAACTGTTTGATGATATCTGAAAGTAAACAAAAGAAAACGGGGGAATTTGGCCTCTGATATTTGCCACACTTCTAATCTCCCGAAGTGACACAGGGGGAAATCATTGAGACGCGGTGACTGGACCTTTCGGCTCCAGGTTGACGTCATGGTAAGGGCCGGCCTCTGTGCTGCAGACGAGATCCCGCATGATGATGGCAAAGCTGAAGATGTCCCCTTTGGGTGTACCGTTTAAGGGGAGATATTCTTGTCTCAGTAACTCCGGAGCCGTCCAGTACAACTCTACAACACAGCAACAGACAACCTGGTCACTAATAGAGCTCTCCTAGTCTGGTTCCTGAGAATCAAATGCTGAAAAAGATGCAAACTATAATGTGAGAGATCACACGTCAGGGATCTTCACCTCTACAGGTAGAAGGAAATACCACAGAATGAGGAGCGCTCCCACTGACCTTGGTATTTGGGATTTTCCAGTCGGATGATCCTGTTTTTTGTTCCATGTTTGAACTCCCACAGTCCAAATCCTGATAGTTTTATCTGGAGCCGACTGTCCACCAGACACGTGCTGGGCTTCAAATTGCCATGGGACTTCAGGGCGCTCTTGTGAATGAACTCCATTCCCTGGAAGTGAATAATTAGGGTTAGAACATGCACAGGTCCTTGTTGTTTGTCTATCTAGAATGATAGATTAGAGATAATTGCGCTCGATCAAATGTGGATGTGATCAACAACTCCAAGTAGGAGCCGAATTATTAGGAATGGAATAGAAGAAACGAACGCACTCACGTTGACAATGTCATAAGCGAAGGACAGTTTAAACATCCAGTCCAGCTCAATATCCGAAACACTCAAAACGTCCTGTAGTCAAAACAGAACCAGAACAGATGGGGTTGAATAAATGACCGCATATGACCACTGATCGTTTTCCTGACGATAGCTCACAAGTAAAATCAACCATCTTTGACAAAAGAATTGTTACCGGGAACAGGAGATCATTTTGAAGGTTGGTTTCTCACCATATCCTTAGAATTTTCCAAAACCCGAAATTAGAGACAATATTAAAGATATAAAAATCATCCATGTGAGCTATCATAAGGAAATGGTCAAGTAATGTGAAATGTGTCTGCCGACTAGCGAACGGGTCCATTATTCTATCAAAATCTATAATACTCTTCCTTTTTTCTTTTCTTTTACCTTACCTTAAGACTTCCCTTCTTGCAGTACTGCATGACCAGACAGACATTTGGAGGATCGATGCAGACTCCAAAGAACTGCACCAAGTTCTCATGCTTCATCTCCTTCATCTGTCTTGAAACATTAAATTTGTTAGGCGCACTCCACTCAACTCCACGGCTGATGCAAACTGCAGTGATGCCGAGCTTACGAGACATGAGGGCAAGAGAACAATGGTAACTAGACAAAGATGCCGCTTAGAGGAACATTGGGAACTTCACCATGTTGAATTCTGCGATGATAGTCGGTTTCCGTATATCGTTTACAATCTGGTTCTCCATGTATTTGATTGCCACTTGGTTTCCCTGCACCGAATAATCAGGAAATTAGCAAAAGTGATCATTAAATGAACCTCCTATCTCTCCTGGCTGCTGGTTTAGACACTCTCTTAACTTCAGACTATAGAAGGAAACATTCCTTTAAGAGGCTTCATTCATCAGAACATCTCGTCAACATTGTCGCTAACATCCATCATTTTCAGTAAGAGAATAAGACGACACTCCTGGGTGTGAGTTAGCTCAATGATTCTCAACCTGGGGTGCCAGACCCCTAAGTGGGTCGGGAGGCCTTGGGACAATTTGAGGAATCAAAATAATCAAGTATTGGTTCAAAACTTTAGTGTCATCTTCAAGTAAATATTGTTACTTGCTCTCTACAATGTAAAGTACAATGTCTCAAATCTGGGGGTCTGAGATCGAATCAGGTTTGATTTAGGAAAAAAGGTTGGGAGCCCCTACGCTAGCTTGTGTCTACCAACGGCCATTGTAGAATTACTGTACACAAACACACATTCACTTTCGGAAAAACAAAAACCATTCCGAGTACCTGATAGAGGCCGATGGTGGAGTAGATGTGCTCTTTGCCCGCCTTGTCCTTGAGGCCATAGCTGTTGGAGGAGACAATGGACTGGGAGCCCCCACTCCCACTCTTGCTCTTACTGGCCATGGTGCTCAGAGACATGGTCTGTGCTCCCTGGAGGTGTCACACACACAAATACCCCCACGTGAACACACACATACAACCAACACTGCCCCCCCACGCCCATTCCCGTTTAGTTAGTGTGTATTCAGTAGGAATATGAGTGCGCCTTGGACGTCCCATACTGCTGAAGGCCATCTGCCTAAGAGCTCTTCATACTTTGGGCTCTTTGATGATAGTAATGTCATTGTAGTTGATGAGCCACCAGCAGGAGTCGTCGAGCCGGGTCTGTAGCCGGAGCTTCTGCAGCACCAGGACCCCGATGCACAAGATGGCCACCACGCCGATGAAGGGGACGGTGATGAGCATGGCCATCATGACGATGTCTGCTCAAGTCAGATCAGTCAGTCAGATCAAGGCAGTGAGTGAGTGTACCCCTACATTTTAACGAAATTGTCCAAAATTGACATTTCCAAATGTACCGTTGCTTAGCCATTCACAGAGTTCATTGTTGAAGCCACATTCTGGATTGTCAGAAGGAGGTCTCCCTTTGGGCCAGACCACAGATGAAAACTTGGAGGTCGGCCTGGAATGGGATCATTGTATTTAGGAATCCAAATTCATGTCACGTCAACATTTCATCTATACGTATGAATTGACAGACATTACAGACATGTACAGTATGTATGTGTTACTCATTAGTTGATTTGCTTGTTTTGGGGTGTTAAGCAACAACTTTTACCGGACAACTTTGGTGTGACTGTCGAAATTCAGGATGGGCACAAACTTAGTATCGTCTTCAGTGTGCTGTAGGTCATAAATAGTATAGTCTACGTTCCTCTCCCCCTCTTCATCAAAGTGGACCAGTCCAGAGGCTCCTGCAACGACAGCCATTACTGCCTAAGTCTCTAAACCAAACGGTAATAAAAAAAATACTCTGCCTTTCGTGAGGTAATATTTTAATCTCAGTATTGTGCCGACGGTAAAAGTGATGAGGCTACCGTAAAATCGGATGTTGTTTTTGTTTTTCAATCTCAGAAGAAGCTGCCGTCCATCATGAGGGTCTTTGCCGTCTTTGAGGACCTCCTTCAGTCCCATGGCGTAGAGGAGCACAGCGTCGTGGAGATAGGTGGCGTACGGGCTTACCTGGAATACCACGGTCGAAGGCAAACAAGAGCTCATCCAGAAGAAATGCAGAATGTGTCTCCATGACCGTGTTCTTTTTAAAGGTCTCTCTCCCCGGGAAGACAAGCGCCTACCTCTCTCTCGGACGTCAGGTTGCTTCGAAACGGGTTCCCCTTCAACTTGTCAAAAACCTGCTCAAAGAAGTCGTAGTACTCGTAGCCCTCGTAGGACTTCTGGCCGATGATGAAGGCCATGTCGAAGGCTCTAATGGCAGCCTGGTTGCTCCTGCTGTTGAAGGTCAGCTTCCACATGTTGTTCTGCTCCAGAAAAGGAAATAGGTTACAATGTTGCAAATGACACAAGAACAAAGGCACAAATGGTATGTTTAATGTTGAATTAGAGACTTGGTGAAACCGTGATAGGATAAAAACACATATCAGCTTGAAGCATCAAATGATGGTAGATCTTGCTGAAATGATATTTACTTGACCTAAAATTTGATATTCACAATTAGAAGTCAAACATTTTATTTGGTCCTATCAAAGGCATGCAAAAAATATGAATATTCCATAGCCGTCTCAATGGCAGGCTCATGGAACGTATATTTGTAGTGTAGTCCCTATGGTGAATTTCATTAAATCAAATGGGATTAAAAAAGTTTTTGTCATTTTTGAAAATATATCATGTTGCGCTGCTAGGCACCAAACCTACAGAAAATGGTTAGAATCACATGAAAAAAAAATTGCCATGTGAAAAATCAGAATTCTGAGAATAAAATCAGGATTATGAGATTAATCTCGGAACTCGAATATATATATTTTTTCACACTTGCCAATACATTTTTCCTAAAGCAGGCGCTATACTCAAAAAGATGAAAGAACAAACAACAAAAGAACCGCTGACAAACATGTCCCTGAGCACCGTTGTCAGTATACTCAATTAATTTAAAAAAATATATATAGTCATTCCATGCCACTTGGGGGCACAAAGTCATTCCATGGCACTTATTTCCAGAGCGAGTTTAATATAATAATAAATTATATTTAAATTAAAGAAATATAATAATAATAATAATAATAATAATATATTACATTTTATATACTATAATTATATAATGAATATATAATTATTCATTTATATCCGATAAAGTCTCGCTAAATTGACAAAAGACAAAGTTTGCTTGCACCGAAAACACCGATATCAACAACCCATATCACCGCGTCATTTTGTTCTAAACTTGTCCTGAACACTTCCTTTTTGTCAAAAAGGTTAATTCTTAATCCTTTTGTGTACGTACTGTACCAAAGCACAGGACACTCACACATCACTCATCGGGTTGTAGTGTATTTTACTCACCACGCTGCCACTGACGGCAAAATGCTGTACTAGGAAGAACACATACTCTCCATTCATCAGGCCCTGGCGCTCCGCCTCCAGCAGCAGGGAGAAAGAGTCCTCTGCGTTTGTCAGCACCACGATCACTACGAAATGAAAAATATATATCACAAAGGGACACAATAAGACAGCGAATTCAAATATAATACAATCAGGACCGAATATGCTTCATAGGGGCTGTATTTGCTTTCGACATCAACTCGAATTGCACGGTTTTACAGTTCCCACCTCTTGCAACTGTTGCAATGTAGTTCACGTTTTGGCGGATGAGCTGAGGGTTGCTGGTGTCAAACTTGACCGCTGCCGTCACCGCGAATCCCTTTCTGAGAGGATCCTCGATGGTTTTCCACAGAGCGTCCACTTTGTCCCAAGTGTTGGAGTCCAGGCCGCCCCCGATCATGGCCACGTGCGTCCATCCGAAGAATTCCAGGGTCTTGATTAGCACCTCGGAGCTTCGTTTGAGAGGCGGCATGACTTTAATGTAAGAATCGTAAATATTGCTGTTGTCCATCTTGGACGACTGCCCCACGAAGCCAAACATGGGGATGTTCCAAGTGGATGCAATGA
>OMKR01044526.1:0-15991 GCA_900302355.1 Cyttopsis rosea | reverse complement strand
TGGATTAATTGAGTAACGTTGTCAATTGCAAAAAAATGAAATTTTTGAAATTAAACTGTCCAACATAGACTGCCAAAGAACTTACTAAAATAGTAAAGGCAACCTTTGTCATCTCATAAAAATGTGCTGCGTCCTTGGCAAACACACGCTTGTGTTTACTTGACGTTTACATTCCAACAAGAGGACTGTTTTTATTGTGGCAGGATTTCAACATTGCAGCTGTGGAAACGATGCATCTTGAGGAGAGATGGGAGGACATGTAAACACGGTGGAGAAGGATGACGATCCATATCAGTTACTGTTAAATGGGCAAAGCCATAGAGATTGGTGCCGCAGTTATAACCCGGTGACCCGGAGCCGGTGACAACGTGTGGCCCGCGTTTCTCAACATCCACTTGAGTGAAACGCACACAACCTTAATCTCAATTCACTTTCTGCTGCATCGCCCGCACGCACATTCTAATCACTGTCATGTGTTCCTCTTCCAGATTGCTTGCGTCAAAGACTCTGTTTCACACTGTCCTTGCTCTGGTGTTTCCCAACACAGATAACTCACATATGTACACACACACAGTGGGGGTTCTGTTTTATGACGCCACAGCAGTAGCTTTGGTAAATGTTTCATGAATGGGATTTGTCACGTACGTCGTGCACCTGGCCTTGGCTCAGAGTGGTTTGTCCTATGTCTACATGCGTCTGTCGGTATGTGAGTACACAGTTGACAGGGTAAATCAATTGGTTTGTTTAGTTTACTCTTAAACCTTTGAACATCTTTTGGGGTTTTTTTTCCAACACGTCTTTTTTTTACATAACTGCAAAATCTGAAACATTGAACTAGAATATGAATTGAATATGCTGTTATTGGTCCCATGTCACACTTTTTTGTTGTCAATATGTTTTATTTGTTTATAATTCTTCTTGGATAAAAATGTGGATTCTTTGTTCTGGTCTTTCTAGAACAAGCCTTGGCAGAAGTTGAAAACCATGGTGCACTGGTCGCCTTTTGTCGTGTCCTTCAAAAAACGTTATCCGTGGGTGCAACTAGCCGGCCATGCAGGTATATACAATCGACTCCAAACTCATTGTGTGTCCTGTGTTACCTCTCTGCAAATGATTTGTTTCCTGTCTCTACCTCTACCAAGGAAACTTCCAAGCTGGTGAGTACGGGCGCTTGTTGAAGCGTTACTGTGAGTGCGAGCAGCAGTGCCTCCAGAAGCTGATGGGGGACATTCTCAGTCCCCATGTGCCTGGGTATTATGGTGTAGTCCAAAGGGATGAGCAGGACTACAACCTCATGGATGACCTTCTGGCTGACTTTGACTCTCCCTCCATCATGGACTGCAAGATGGGCAGCAGGTAAGCTACAATAAGATGGTGCTTTATTGATCTCCAAGTGGAATATTCGGGGTACAGTAAGCGCCTGCATAGATGGGATGCTGGAAGGATTGTGGGCATGTTGTATGTTTTCAAGAGTGTCCTGCTGAGATGTACTTTTAAGTCTTTTCTCCTTCAACTCCCCTTAGGACATACTTGGAGGAGGAGCTGAGTAAAGCCAGAGAGCGGCCACGCCTGCGGAAGGACATGTATGACAAGATGGTGGCGGTGGACCCCGGGGCGCCTACAGAGCAAGAGAGGGCCCAACAGGGGGTCCTCAAACCCAGATACATGCAGTGGAGGGAAACGCTCAGCTCCACAGCGACCCTGGGGTTCCGAATCGAAGGAATAAAGGTTAGAAAGCATTCTGAGCTCAGCTGGCCTCTCCTCCAAAACTATTTGAATGCTTGGCTGTAGCAGCCAAAAGTTGTTTTGAATGAACCATGAGTTCCCTTTGCAAACCAAGCAAACGTTGGGTATAAATATTTATAAGTCCATGAACAGGAAAGACCAATCACAGGATTATAGTTGTCTAAATATATAAAATCCTCAGTCCTCTTTCTAGCTGCTGTGTTCTGCTATGTGCATCGTGGGGAAGAAAATCGTAGCTGAGATCATGGGTCAATAGCATTATAGAAAAGATTTGCATACCACTTGCATATGAATGAAATATATGATGACACATTTCAGTAATTCATATTTTTTTTCCTGGACAAATATAAGACACATGTTTGTCAGTAGCTTTTTCCCAGAAAAAATATGGAATTACTTGTTAATTTGTTTGTCACACATTGATGATTGGTTACTATTTCCCATGTAATTCATCTAAAAGTATTTATATTCAGTGTGTATTCATTGGAATAGGGCCCTCGGTTAAACTGGTCTGGTTTTTTCTTTCAGAAAGCGGATGGAACTTGCAACACCAACTTTAAAAAGACCAAGAACGGGGAGCAGGTGATGCAGGCCCTGGAAGACTTTGTTGATGGGAATATTCCGATTCTGGTATGCGTACCATGTTACCTAACTGGATTATTCAGATTCCACATCTATTATGTTTATACAAACTAGGACGCTACTGTAGAGGAGAGTCAGAGTTAACTCTGGCAGTGAGGAAATGTAGGCAAAATAAAGATTGTAGTGTATTTTGAAAGCACTTCTCTGTCTACTATGCTAACCCCATTATTTCGTCCTCACTCTCTACTATTAGAAGCTTTACCTGCAAAGGTTGGAAGAACTTCGCAGTGTACTGGAGAAATCGCAGTTCTTCAGTTCGCATGAGGTGAGACATCTACAAACAAACCCACAACAGTGATCACCTGTATATGAGCTCTTAAAATCTCCTTACACTTCAACAGTGGATTTGTATTGGAATACATTGAAGGATATTTCTGGTCCTTGTACTATTCATCATTCTTTACCTGGTTTCCATCATATCTTCATAACTTCTGTCTTGATAAACACTTTCAGTTCAATGGCATCTGCAAAAACAAGGACAGGAAGTAGCTGGTAAATCTGCATTAATACTTAGACAGCCATGTCAAATATTTTAATTATTTATTTGCAGACATGTGATTTTTGCAGGATCCTTGAGACAGATTTCAAAATGTCATGTTCCGGGTGTTTTAGTGAGCATTTTTGCCAGTGTCTACGTGTTTCATTGCTTTGTAGGCTAGCCAGACCTGACAACTCAAGATCAACAAAACGCTACACTGAAATGTTTGCTTAGATTTTGATCGGTTGATAGGTTGTAAAAGATGGGAAAAGGAGTCAAAAGTCAAAGTGTTTTATTTGTCAAATGTACAGTACAACACAAGGTCATTCTGGACAATGAAATTCTTATGGCAAGGCAAGCAACAACTACGTAGTAGGCACAAACAGATAAGAAGTACAACCGTACAAGGAAGGATGAAAAGTATTTTCTGGACAAATTCCAATAGAGGAAAAATAAGAAACAATATTAAGACTTGTGATTAAATCCATATAATGAAAATACACTTGAATATACACTCAGTATGCACAATTTCCCTCCCTATTTACATACATGAGGGGGGCAGAATATTAGAAACACCTCTGAATATAATGCAGCTCAGTACAACACCACCACCAACTATAACCTCAATGCTAAAACATAGAATAGAATTAACACCTCTTCTATGACAGCGTAAAAAAAACCTGAACATTATAGGCAAAAAGTATGGCAGAGCTGGTGTATTGGATTATATTGGATTGGACAGGTGCACCTAATATAGTGCGCACTGAGTGTAAAGCGGTAAATGTGGATGATGTGAATATCACAGATATGCTATACAGAAGTAAATGATTGGATAAACACAACATATAATTGCCGCTGTACAAATTGGCATTGACATTCAGCTTGTCTGTCATCCAATCCACAAATGTGTTTTTTTTAATTACACACACACATACACCTAATCACCCTCGTCTCACCTGTTCTCACCCAAGGTTGTGGGGAGCTCTCTGCTGTTTGTTCATGATGCTACGGGACAGGCCCGCGTGTGGATGATTGACTTTGGGAAGACTGTTCCCCTGCCCGCCCCTCTCACCCTGGACCACAGGACTCCCTGGGTGGAGGGCAACAGAGAGGACGGCTACCTGTGGGGACTGGACAACCTCATAGACATCATGAGTACTATGCTCCCTCAAACACCCTGACCTGAGACGAGTGGGGACGTCGGGTCATAACCATAGAGGCTCCGTGGGATGCAGTCCGGACAGCTGGAGAGACACGGGATGCTCTCAGCTTGATACCCTTACCTTTTTCACACCTCCACCACAAAGTAAAAGGTGGGACCATCTACTTTGACTGAGGCCAGTCTTTGGACGCTGTGCTTTGGGACATGCTAGTGGTCGCCATCTCTACATACCTGCTCCATTGGTGGGACTTCAGGTCAGACTGCGTGTGATATTGTGAAACCCTGAGGGAAGGTGGGAAGAGAGAGAGAGAGCCCAAAGAAACAAACTAAAGTTTTAAGTTCTTCTCTTTCCCTCTCTGGATGTAAAGGTTTGACTGTACTACTCCTCTCCCACAGCAACCTCTGTTGGTTATTGATGCATATCGCATTTTTTTTTCCATAAAAACTAACTTTATCAAGTTCAAATTCTTTTTATAGTGGCCTTTTATAGAGCATTGGATAATGGTGTTTTATTTTTTGTCATTGACTACTTTTTATTATGTTTATAAGCGACACTACAACACTGGTATAACCAAGTGTAAAATAATCTAGTTCATAGACTCTGTAAATAGTTTTATTTAACTTTTTTGCCTTTATATGGTCCCCTTGCCCTGTTTGAAGTGTTTATGTGCCTGACCATTAACGGGATAGCTTTTTGACCATTACAATCCATAAAATCCCAGATTTTATTTCTTCAAATATTTTGATAGGAATCGGTAATCATTTACTTCAAAGTTCTGAAATGCATCTTTTTTTCTTTTATTGGTGTGCAGTTTTACAGCCATAAGCACCTGTAATGGATTGCACTATGAAAGCCATTGAACAACACAAGCTCTGCATTTTTCTCTTCTAAGGTTGGTAGATCAAGTATAGAGGCAATCAGCAGTATAGCAAGAGCTAAACGGGAGGAATTTTCAGTTCTATTAAAGCAATGTATTGAGTATTTCTTGAAGTGGAAGCAATTATGCAAATAGTAAACCTAAACTGGAACTGTTCCCTGGCTTTAATATGCATTTGTCATCTATCTGCCTGATCTTACTGGACATTTTCAAAATCAAAAGTATCCATACAATGCTGTAACTTTTAATGTAGATACAATAGTGGCATACTAGTTTTGGGTTTGTACTTTTCAGTATACATAAAGTTGATGGTTTACAAAGATGGCACCAGTATGGCCATTTTGCCTCATAATATTGACTAATGAATATCAAGTCGGAGCTCAAGGCCCTATTTGGCATAGTCTTAGAGGACATGGCATTCCTTGAATGTTATGTTTCAGGGAACACTCCAGTCTCAGTCTTCCAGACGGCCTTGTCCTTCAACAGTGTCGGGCAGCACTGTCCAAGTACAGTTGTGCAAGCAGAACCGTTGGCACAAATTTTAAAGGGCTGCAATTGAATGATCCAAATGTGACACAATGGAATCTGAATTCATTATCAGGATTCTCAGTTTTCAGCAGAACTCCCGGCTCTGCGCACATACTGGAAAACGGGAGAAGTTTTGTGTTTACAAAGTAATTTTTCCTACCCGCATATGCTTTATCTAACAAACTACAGAGTTTTCAAACACAGTATTGGTGAGAAACAAATTATAGTAAAGGGTGGTGAGTCTTGACTTCTTTAACCATAACCTGTGTACTCTATTTATTTTAAAGGGGAAAATATACAAATTTGTGAAATGATGTCCCTGTTTTGTTTAAGACTGCAATAAACTGGAACTAAAGGCTTGAGTTGTTTTTTTTACCTTAATCCTGCTGTTTCCATATTTCCTGGCAAAAAGTTAACTGTACACCAAAAACAAATAACACTTGTGATTTTTTAATTAAAAAAAATAAAACCATGCATTTTACTAAAATTGTTGATTAGTTTGAGGGTTATTTATTATATCAATGTAGTATAACATTGAATGTGATGCCATTTTGTCACAATTTCATCCAATATCTGGACTTTATAGCTTGCTTTTTTAATTATCACTTTGAAGTGCAAATAAGTTCAGTCAAAAGAGGCTCCAGCTTCATTTAGCAGAAACGAGGCACAGAATATTGTTTGATAACTTGGTAACCATTCTCCTGGTTATTGTGCCGACTATATAAGTCAATCCTTGTACAGTTCATCTTGAATCCAACTCTTAAAGTGTTTCATATACATGTATCTTTTCTGTTTCCAAACGCACATGCATTTTAAATCCATTGTCAATCCCGGCAGCCGAATCCTCGAATTACAATACATGACCCAGACTGGTCACGGTGTCTGTGTCCTCGTGTGGAGCAGCACTACCTGACCAGCCAACCCAGCTTCCACTCCTCCTCGAGGTAAAACATACGCAGTCCCATCACTCATGCGCTGGGGGTCCATCTCCCTCAGCTGCTCATTGCTCTGAGAAACACGGTCTAAATTCCACAGCTGGTAGCGTAGGCTTTTGCCCTGTTTAGCCAGGATGTAAGCCTCTCTGGCCACTGTGGAAGGACATGGGTCAGTGTCTGAGGCCAGGGAAAGCCAAGGCAGGGTGGGATCCGGCAGGGTGTGAACTTTGTGGAGACTGCCTGGGTCTACGCCTAGAAGTACACCTGTAAAGGAAGTATATGGTAAATATGTAACATACTAAATGATTAAATGCCAGTGTCAAATTGAGTTTTAGCCCATTTACTAATTAGTGGCCAGACACATTTTACATTACTGCTGACCATTTTCCTGATATAGTTCATATTTTTCCTTTTTTTCATATCTATTCTAATCTAATTTGTATTGTATTAAGTAACTGACAAAAATACATGAGACTGTATTTGTAGTGGGACTAGGAGATCATTTATAGGGTAGGTTTCTCACCCGGTTCAAATTTTCCAAAACCCAAAAATAGACACAATAACAATAAAAATCTAAAAACATGAGCTATCATCAGGAATGAGTAATATACAATGTGTGTGCACTGACAAGTAAAATGACAAACTCCATTTGACAGCGGTATGGTCTTCTGAGTCTATGTGAATGCTATCCACACTTACCTGAAGCAACTGCCCAGTGTGCTTTGTGGCCACTGCGTTGGCATGGTTCATGGTTAAAGTCTTCATCATATCTGTACATAGGGTCAAGGACTTTTCTCCTTCTACTCAGAGAGATCGACTCAATCATTATCTTACAGAAAGACACATTTCATGATATGTTTACAAAAGATACGGGATAAGCACAGGTTGCCCGTTACAAATGTGTGCAATTATCCTTGTGGCATTGTTGCTGCTCATCCCCCCTGTCACGAGGTCTGCCTTGCAGACGCACACTTCCTCTGCCAAGAGAGCCATGCTGTGGGCTGACAAATAATCAATGGAGAAAGTCCAAATGAGGTCACAAGGATCATGATTGAAATTTCTGCTAAAGAGGTTGGAACGTTTAAAGAAAATACTACCTGAAAACATTTCACCCTGAGCAGTGTAACCACATTTCAAAGCTGTCTCAACGATAGTCTCCATGCCAATACTCAGCAGCGGCTGTCGTAGGTGGGCAGCCATCCACAAAGCCACCAGTCCACACCTAAAAGCAAACATACATCCAAGTACAGCATAGTAAAATTCCATAGTAAAAAAGAGTGCTCGCTAAAAAGATAAATAACACAGGCCATTCCAAACAATAGTAGTTTGCTCTCCTCATAAGCACACAAATGTTGACTGACAAGTAGTCTTTACTTACTGTGGACCATCTTGAATGAGAGAGGGCACATACTTGTTGAACAACACCCACTGCAGGTCCTTCCTAAAACTGGTTAGGGAAATAGTACATTTGCTTGGCAAGTGGATGGTCGTGCAATGGCAGTCAATAAATAATACTGGTAAATGCAACTGCTACCAAATCATATACTATAATAATTGAGTATACTCACCTGCTCTCCCTGTGACGGAGCAGCAGGCAGGGCTCAGCGTGGTCCCCCTCCACAGGCCTCCTGCCTGCAGATATGGCCTGGTACAGCTTCTGTTTGCTGGGCTGTGAAGCTGCAGGAGGTGGAGGTGGGGGCGGTGGGAGTAATGGAGGTGGCGGCGGCATTGGGAGATCCATTGACACGTTCTACACACGTCTGTTCAGCCTCCTGCTGAGATGAGCAAAGCCATGTCAGCGTTTTGAGTGAATGCAAATAACTGTTGTAATTGAGTGGCATGTTCCTGCAATAGAGGAGGCTGCAGTTTCAGGACCGCATTTCTAGGACACATGGATAAGATGGACAACGCCCTGAGCCTAACCCCAACCATCTATAACCTCATACCTAAACTTAACCACCTCTAAGCTTGCACCCAAAACTAAGTAGTTAGACAGAAAGCAGTATTTGAGTGGAATAAACCCTTTAAAATTTCGGTAGATGGCGCTGTCGCGAAAACCTAGGGTCCTAGAAACGCGGTCCTAGGACTGCGGTTAGCTCAGCTCAGAGGGAGCGGAGGAGCCAAAAAGCTTCATGGCGTCCCTCCAGTGCATGTACATGTGTGGTTATTGCTAGGTTACGTTACGCCGACAATGATATCAAAGCATAGACTACAGAAAAAAAAACAACCAAACACTAATTCACCACAGTTCACCGAAGCTTACCATTCTCAACCATATTTGGCAGCTTCTCGCTCGACCAATGAAATCTCGATGTTTGGCCGAAAACGGATGTTGGTGAGCGTCGTGACGTTACTTTGTCAACGCGAGATTCGGACGTGTGTTGGACGTCAACGTCGCCGCCATATTGTAGCGGGCAAGACTGGGGTCAGGGATCATAAACCCTCGAATATAAAAACGACTCGTTGAAATCGGTTGAGAAATGTAAACGTTATAGTGCTTTTTATCCAGAAAAACCGCAGCTCCCCCGTTTACTTGTTTGTTTACAGGCCAGTCCTGCCCGCTCCAATATGGCGGCGACGATGACGTACGATCCAAAGGCTAATGCGGCGTCTACCTATACGTTAGCTGCAGACCTTTCTCCTGAGGCCCCTCGCGTTTAATAAACGCCTGGTCGCGTTTAATAAATTCACTCATATATAGTAATATATTAATTATATGAATACATGGGTATTTGGTTTTGCGCATCATAATTATTTTAATAACTAATATTTAAGGTCATGCTGAACCCCCATTGGCTCACAGAATTAAGCCTCAGGAGGAAGGTGGGGCCTCAGGAGGAAGGTCTAAATGGCGCCATCTGCTGTACAACACTTGGTATTGCATCTGTATGGAAAGATTTGAGGATCCTGTCATCTTTGAGGTGACAAAAAGTGTCAATCCGTACATGTCCAAAAAGATACGTGGTGATAATATTTGGTTTAGGGTGTGACTTTTATTGTTGTTATCAGGTGATGTCTAAAGCAATAAACATGTGTCAACACGCGTATTTATACACAGATAGATAGATAGATAGATAGATAGATAGATAGATAGATAGATAGATAGATAGATAGATAGATATAGATCAGTAACTTCAGAGACACTGAAAGGATAAGAAACATATGCATATATATGGCTTTAACAGCTTTTCTACGGTCTGATTTTTAAATAGTTTTTATATATCAATTGTGTTCCTTGAGAGGATATTTTTTTATTTGAAAGTTAACATTTATGAATATAAACTTTTGTTAAGAGTAAGAGTAAGTTAGGAATGAAATTTTCTAATTTAGTATAGTAACTATTTTCTTCTCTGTTCTCATCAAAGTAGCCAAGCAACACATTCTTCCACAACAAAGATAACTCTTTATAGACCTTATCCATTAAATAATCTAGATATATAATCTTTCCATAATTCTTTGTTATTTTTATTGTAAGAATGTACACAAACAATCATACCAGGTCACAGCAAAAACAAAAACAAAAGAACAATCATAATAACAAGAGAGAGTGACAAAATAAAATAACAATTAAAATAAATAAATAGATTTAAAAAAATAAAAAGATTCATTTTGGTGACAGACTTCTTCCGACAAACAATCCTAATTTTCTCGTTTGGGCACCAGCTTCACGTGCGTGTGACGAAGCTCGTCTGCGGCGGTCACGCGACCTTTTGGCGGTTATTCTTTTTCTTTGCCGCGCGGCATCTCGTCTCACGTCTTCTCGCGATACCCGTGCCGCTTCAAAGGGTCTCGGCGCCCCGTGTCGAGGAGCCTGCTTCGAGCGTAGCGTCGCCGCCACATCGTAAGTATTTCCTCCCGCTGACCTGGGCAGCACTGGTCCAGCGCTACAAACCACCACCAGTGATTTAACACGTGAAGAATAAGCGAGAACGCGGTGGCTTTTCACCGCGTGGTCTCCCTGCTACCGTGTGCTCCTCGGGACGAACGTGGCCAGCTCGAGCTAGATGCTAGCTGTTAGCTGCTAGCGGCTTCGGTTTGGTGAAAAGTTCTTCCTTTTGTTTACATCCCGTACAACCGGCCCGTTCTCCGCAGAGCGAGAGGAGATGACTTCGCCGGACCTGAGACTCAACCACACGATCTACATCAACAACCTGAACGAGAAGATCAAGAAGGATGGTACGTAACTCGTATGAGCCGTTCATAGAAGCGGGTGCTAAGCTAACGGTGCTGCTAATGCTTGTGCTGCGAATCCGACACCCCCCACCGTGTTCCTTACGTCCACAGAGCTGAAGAAGTCCCTGTACGCCATCTTCTCGCAGTTCGGCCAGATTTTGGACATCTTGGTTGCGCGAAACCTGAAGATGAAGGGCCAGGCCTTCGTCATATTCAAAGAAGTCAACAGCGCCTCCAACGCATTGAGATCGATGCAGGGATTCCCCTTCTACGACAAGCCCATGGTACCGTTTGACTCGATAACACGGCGGCATATTTTACCTGCAAAGAAAGTGTGTGCGTGTGCAAAGTAGTCACGATCAAATAGTCAAAGTGGTCAGATTAAAGGTACAATATGTAACTTTTCCGCATTACAAATGTCTAAAAACGACTAGACCTATGTTATATATTTTGTTGAGTTGTGTACTTTGCATTATCCCAAATGTTTCCAACAATTTTCAAACCCAGAGAAATCCCTAATTTTAATGTTGGTGACGGACCGTTCCATTAGGTCGCCTGTCATGGCGTCTATCCCCTTCACCCCCTCTGCTGCTAGAACTTCCGTTATGTCAGATCTCGACATGTATATTTTTTCAAAACTTACGTTCTACTCCACTATTGTTTGCATTGCTCCACTATTACTCTACTAACTATTGTTTGAT
Source organism: Cyttopsis rosea (assembly GCA_900302355.1). Lineage (NCBI taxonomy): Eukaryota > Metazoa > Chordata > Actinopteri > Zeiformes > Parazenidae > Cyttopsis > Cyttopsis rosea. The sequence goes on along the minus strand of OMKR01044526.1, from coordinate 4,748 downwards.
GGAGCACGATTATTTATTTCCCGTGAAGCGCACACGTGACAAATGAAGACAACAACTCCCATGATCCCATGCTACTTCTGACGCCGTCAGACTCCATCATGTTTGTTATTGATTTGATTGCCCTAGCGGCAGAAATTCATATTGTACTTTTAATCAATTGTAGAAATATTCATTAGTTCTAGCCCTATTATGTTAATTGGGTAAAAAAGAACACACTTGTCTAATCGGTATTTCCATTTATTTGGTTGCATGTATTGGCCACCAGTTGAATAGGTGTGATGTATACCATCACCACTTCCTTAATTGGGTTTGGGTTGTCTCATATCTTTCTCCAGCATATCCAATACGCCAAGCAGGACTCTGACATCATAGCCAAAATGAAGGGGACCTACGTGGAACGTGACCGCAAGAAGGAGAAGAGAAAGGTCAAGGGGGCTGAAACGGCTGGAGCCAAGAAGGGTGTACCAGGCGCAGCCACACCCATGGGTCCTGGAGTACCAGCGGCAATGCCTGTAAGTAAACTCAAGATAATGCCAGTAAATTATGATTATAATAGTTTGAGAGATCATGAGATGGCTCGATACAATTTTTGCCAAAACCTTATTTAAAGCATGTTCACTTTACATTCAAATCACATTTCTATTGCCATTAGGAATGTGTAATCATTTTCAATTTGTATATATCATGGATCATCAAGTCATTTTTATTGTGTTTATCAAATAGCATAGTTTTCTCTGGTGGTCTAGAATCTGGAAAGAGTATATGTTATTGGTGAATTAAAAACCTGGAAATTTATGTGGTGTCAGTATAGATATGGGCACTGGGAGAAACAAAGATTGTCATAAATGACTTTAACATCAGTGTTATACTTGTTACTTAAGGGAATGCCACCGATGAACCAAGCACCCCGTATGATGCCCATGCCCGGCCAGCCGCCCTACATGCCTCCTCCCGGGATGATGCCTCCTCCTGGGATGGGGCCTGGCCAGATGCCCCCCGGAGCCATGCCTCCTGGTCAGATGATGCCTGGACAAATGCCAGGACAGATGCCACAGCAGGTGGGAAGCTCATCTTGGCTTTTTCAGTTTCTGTGTTGCTGACTACCCATATGTAGTTGACACCTTGTTGTCGAAACTAAAATATTGGCATACTATTTAGTACGGCAGGTTACTTTAAGTGTTTTTTAGCATTTCTGCAACCATACATGTGAAGGTACCAGGACGGCTTACTACATACAGTGAAATGTAGTATGTAAACACTGGAAACTACGGAAAATGCACCCACAGTGCATTGTGAGGGCAAGATGGTGGTAAAAGTGCTGAAAGGAAGTGCCGTGGCTCTGATGGCTTACTATGTCAGAAAAGTCACTTTGTACCTTCTCGTTCCAGGTTGCAGAAAACCCTCCCAACCATATCCTCTTTCTCACCAACCTGCCGGAGGAGACCAACGAACTCATGCTGTCCATGCTCTTCAACCAGTCAGTATCAACCCTGAATGTTTTTATATTTCATTTTAGAAAGTACATGTTAAAAAAAATGTTTTTTTGCTCTGTAGATTTCCGGGATTCAAGGAAGTACGTCTGGTCCCTGGTCGCCACGATATCGCTTTTGTGGAGTTTGACAATGAGGTGCAGGCAGGTGCTGCCCGAGAGGCTCTACAAGGCTTCAAGATCACACAGACTAATGCCATGAAAATTTCCTTTGCCAAGAAATAACGTCCAGCCAATCAGCACCCAGAGATACTTGGGTCTTTTTTTTAAATTTTTCCTCTCACATTGGTTGTAGCGATGGTCCGGAACAGCTGTCCATTCTTAGGGTTTTTAAATCACCAGTGTGGCTGTAAAAAGTCTTTGAAAGTTTTTTTCTTCCAGATCGTCTCTGATGTTGAGCGTAAGTATACGTTATTCACATCAAGTCGCTGTTTATGTAGAATTTGTTGATTGTACAATGGTCAGGGTAACTTTTTTTCTCCCTCAGATAAACAGAGGTTACAACTTCAAAATCTAGTAACTAGACCAATGAGCGACTTTATGTGCCATTCCTTTTTAAAATACTTTGTCATAAAGCATTGCACCCAGAGTCTGGTTTACCAGACATTGTACCTGGAGCTTTAAGTTTTTAATTAAAAGTTGGGTTTTTTTCTGAAAGCTTTTCTGTATCTCGTCTTTTTTACTTTTATTTCTTTTAGTCTTGCACAATAAGGATAATAACTATAAGAAACATTCTCCTGCTTTCACTGTGGTTAGAGGGGAAACACCCCTCTCTCATATCAAGCAGGTGGAATTAAAAACAAGTCAATTTACAGTGAATGAGTTCTGGTGATGCTGACCATGTAAATGAAAAGCAGTAAGAATCAAAGGGTGAACTGAGATCTATTCCTGCGAACCATCGGGGGGGTGGTATTCCCTAAAGGTGAAGGCAGGCTGGCTGCTTAAATCCCGCTAGCCTGAATAACTTACGGTATAAGACAGTTCCTATGATCCCGCTAGAAATGATGGCGGCTAGGTTACGGCAACAAAGCTGTCTTGCTTTTTTTTTTTTTTTTTTTTTTTCTCTCCAGACATTCAAAACACTAGCTTTATTTTAACAGTTCAACACAGACATCAACCCCCTGAAGCAAGCACAAAGATGGCCGACCATCCTCCACTTTACCCTACAACATAAAGGCCTGCGCCAAAGTTATTTTAGAAACCGGGGTGGTTGTGGTTCAATGTTGGATTTATTTTTCTTCACTTAATAGTATTTTTCACTTAACAAAAGCAAAAAAAAATGTGGCACCCCCTCGATTCATAATTTGACTGCACGTGGAGAGAAGGAAACGAAACAGGATCCAGTTGCAACTAAACCAGTTTCAATACCATCCAAAGAACTCTTATATGCAAAGCTCAAGTGTCGCGCCCCCCCCCTGCTTATATTGAAGACTCTAAATGATTTACAAATGCCTTGTTGCAGAGATCTTTTTACCTTAAACATCAATTATTAATGAATAAAATAGGTTTAACAGCAAACGCATAAAATGTAAATATTACTGAGGCCACTTCTCTTCAATGTGGCAGGCGATAGTAAAATGGTCAATGAACACTGAAAAATGCTCCATCACTCAGCGGCTGCAATTGAAAGGATTGTGTTCCTTTATTCGTATAAATCCACATTTCAGGCCCCTAAAGTCACAGCCTCACATTCACAAGCACGCCCATCCGTTGGACGTCTTCTTAACTTTAGAAATGCCCTCCAACGCACCGGATTCGGTCATCACTTTGTCGTCCTTGTCCTGGGGGAGCTGGAGGTACCGGTTGTTGGACGCCGGTCGGAAATTGTAGCCCGTCAGGACGAAGAAGATCAGAGTCGAGGCCTCCACCAGTAACTCGTAGCGCCACTGCCACTCGAATGACATCAATTTGAGCACAACGGCCATTATCCTCGTCAAGTAGATATAACATAGAATCATGATGAGGTAATGTTGGAAGAGCTTCTTCAGGTTCATGTCTGCTTTCCCATCAGTGCTGGAGGCTTCTTGTAGGTGACGAATAGACCAGACAACAGGGAAAATAATCGCTCCGCAGCAGGTGAGGTCGACCAGAAAGAGGATTTTCTTCCAGAGAGCACACTCGCTGGAGCTCTCCTCGCTAGATTCGATGATGATATAGGCTACGCTAGCTAGCACCTGGAGAGGAATGATGATCATGAAGATCTTTTTCTCCTTGTCAGACAGGATGTACTTCATAAAAGCCCAGCCGGTGCCGATCAGCGTCAGGGTGATGACCAGTAGAACGCCATTGAGCAGGTCTGTGATGTAGTGCACGACCGCCCAGCCTTCGATGGGATGCCCCCCAGTGTTGATGAAGTGATAGTTGATACCAGTGAAGACCAAAGAGACAGACTTGGTAAAAGCCACGGCGGCCATCAGCCAGTGGATCTTAAACACACTGTATTTGTGCTTCATGAGAATGTAGACCCAGACCACGGCAGCGGTGAAGAACCCTGAAGCCATACAAATGTAGAGGTGGGAGAGCGGTATTTCGGCTGCAGACAGGTAGCCGCCAGGATTCTTCTCTGTGAACTCCACACTGAGCGAGTAGGGAATATCTATTCCAGGCAAGATGTTTTGGCAGTAGTGGAAGTAGAGGTTGTACAGACCCTCAGCCAGGGGCCCAAATTTCATGTGGAAACTGAAGTTATATGAACCATTAACTTTGCTCAGCTGAATTTCATTGTCATCGTCCTTCTTTAAAACCTCTATGGCAGATTTCGTGTTATCCTCCGGTCTATTCACAAGCATTTCCTCTTTTTTTGGCGTTTTAACATCCCGACCAGGAGCGTCGCCGGTCTTCCTTGAACCTAAAAGAGACAAAAGTAAATAGTATTCAACGATAAACGCCTGTGAGCTTTAGATGAAAGCAAAGGTTTTCTATTACACAATTCCCATTTTGAGCTGATTCACTCTAGTCTGTATTCGAGCTGCAACTAACGGTTATTTCCATCATCGATTAATCCGTCGATTGTTTTCTCGATCGAAAACGCTGAAAAGAGTCATCGCCGTTTCCCAAAGCTCGAGGCGACGTCCTCAAACGTCTTGTTTTGTCCGACAACCCAAACACTCCCGCGCGGTCACACGGGACTAACGAAACCAGAAAATATTCACATTTAAGAAGCGGGTCTCCGAGGTGCCCGCAACGAGTGTTTTTTGCTGAAAACACCACTCGGGCTGGTTCAGCGTGCGTGTATGCGTGTGCGTGTCTCAGTGAGCGT
>OMKR01044524.1:0-10848 GCA_900302355.1 Cyttopsis rosea | reverse complement strand
CCATCTCCCAACCAAAGAACATATTTTCCAACATGTCTGGCTATAAGGGTGACAGGTCATTTAAATGGGTCTTGATCTGTTCAATGCTCAATCCACAGCATATTCATTCTTAGCTTCTGAAGGATTTGATGGACAAGATCAGTCGAGAGACTACACACACAGACACATACTGTACATACACACATATTAACACACACACACACACACACACACACAGACACACCCAACACACACACACACACACACACACACACAGTAAACAGACATGCAATAAACAGACATACAACAAACATATTCGCATCAATGTGTTAAATAACTTTAAAACCTTTAAACAGCCTCCCCTCAACCCATACCCACTCCTCTCCTCTTTTTCCCTCATACCCTCTTCCCCCCTCATATCATAAATATAACCTCTCTCCTGTCAAAAGTTCATTAGGTGGTTGATTGACATCTGTCAGAAAAGGGCAGTAGGGTGTTTGATTGGCACATGTCAATCAAAAGTGAAAGATAACTTTTCTTAAATAAAAGGTGTATAGTATTATCTCTCTTGTCTTAACAGGGAGGATACATGGAGGCACTGAACATGGAAGAACGGCTCGAGGTGGAGGGATCAGCTGCAATGGCAACCCTTCGCAACGGCAGCCACGGTGGTGAAGAGAACACCAATGGCACTAACGTCACCTACTTTCCCTACTATCAGCACTCGTTGCATGTCGCCGCCATCTACATCCTCGCCTACCTCTTCATCTTCCTGATGTGTATGGTGGGCAACATCCTGGTGTGCCTCATCGTGCTGAAGAACCGCCGCATGCGCACGGTCACCAACCTCTTCATCCTCAATCTGGCCATCAGCGATCTCCTGGTGGGCATTTTCTGTGTCCCCACCACTCTGGTGGACAACCTCATAACAGGTAATTGGTAGAGCTGGTTGCAATACCACCCTCCATCAAAACAATGTGTTCCATCCGACTGATTTATATTTTTTCCATTATAGGGCAACTGTTCATTGTTGTCTTTACAGTTACTTACACATGGTGAATCTACCAGCTGCTTTGTACCACTGTAGGGTGTTTGCGCACTGCAAGGCGGTACTTGGAGGTAATACATGTGTATGTGAGAATATAGAAGAATAGTGATGAATATATTCCCATGTCCAAATGTCATGGAAGTTGGCTTGTACAATCTATTCGATGACCTTCAAAGGTTTAATTTCGACATTTTGTTATTTTTTGGTGAAAATACTGTGTCAAGGTTAAATTTCCCATGTCCCATATCAACCGGACTGTAGAATTATGAATCACCCACACACACCACAAAAAAAAAGCCTGTTTGTTTGTACATTTACTTTTCATTTTTTGCTTGGCTTGTCTGAAGGCTTCATTGTTTTCACTTCCAATAGCAATTCCCCGATTGCCCTATTACAGTGATAGCAATTTATCACACACACTGTACAACAAAATGTCAGATATTGTTGTTGGACTTTTTTCGTTATTATTCAGGCTAAAGTGCTACAGTACAATGCTGGTGTTTTGCCTGTGAATGAGTATTTCTCTTTCATTTCAATTCATTTCATTTCAACTGAACTGCTCACAACGTGATGCGACTGCTTGCTGATTGCTTGCTGATGGCTCGCAGACACTCGGCAGATATCTGGCAAGTTTAATATCTGGTCCTGTCAGGAGCCGGTCAGGAGTGATGCAAGGAGCTACAGCCAATGAGAGCAGACACGGGGAGGAGGATTCGAGAAAGGGAGATGGAGAGACAGAAGTGCACTGCAGCAGCCAGAAACACACACAAACACAACACACATACCTATTTTACTTTTCTTCTCTAGGTTTTTAATATATTTATTATTTAAATTCTGCTTTTACAGTGAGCAAGAATCTTATAGAAAATTTTAAATCCTGTGGTCCATGGAATCGCGTAATTTCCGGTGTCACTTCTTGCGTGATTTTTCGTGACAAAGCGTAGTTTGGAGACCAGACAGACTCGTCGGGAATTCCTCCTGGTGAAAGATCTTGTAATGTGTGACCCCCAGTCACAGATCAGTCATGTAGTGTGAAACCACAATGACTTCAAGATTCCCGATCACAAGTCAGAAAGTTCTGTGTACTGTGCAGCGATCTGACGACTTCGAAAGTTGTGTAGTGTGTAGGCACCATTAGTTTCTTACTTGTATGGAAAATGAAAAATGAAAATTTTTTGCCGTGCTGGTTCCTGTGCCAGTTTCCCTATGTATTTATTTTAGATCTATTTATTTTTGTTTGTTTCCTACTTGTATAAAACTTTTATTAAAATTTTTAAACACAACTAAGTGCCGCGTCACGCACATCTCCCCATTGCTATGGGACTTAATTTTGTCAAACTGGATGTTTTTGTGTAAATACTTTGCATGTAAATAATGAATCCTGCACTAACGGGGAGACTTTCTCAATTTCCCGACCAGAGCGTGCGAATGAGTATGTACTTCCGCTTATGCAGAGGATGTCAGTTGACTAGGTGGCCCAGGACACTGCTAAAAGTATGTGGCCATATGTGGCCCAGACCACCTCCGAATGTGGTCTGAGCGATCGGATCTCATTGTGTCCTCAATGCGGTTTGGGTGTGTTTACACCTGTACTTAGAGCTGTCCACTTGTGATCGGATCACCAAAGGCACATGTTAATGCCAGATGTAAACAGCGTCTGAGAACTGTTTCTCTTGAGAGAAATGCTTTCCTGACAATTGTCTTGTCCCTTACATGGTCTGTCTCGTTATTTCTCTGGGTCATTTCTTTGCAATGTCAATGCTGCTGCTCCTTCTATCTTGCTCAGCCAGTAGTAGACTAAGCTTAAATGATAAGATAAAATCAATCCCAATGATTGTAAGGATGATACATTATTACATACTTTTACAGTATTACTACTTATAACTTAGTGAAAGCGTCCTCACAATCAGTACCAATCAGTTTCAGAAGTGGTGAAGTTGTTTGGTACTCACCCTTTAAGCGGCATAAAAAAGATTTATTATTTATTTATTGAAAATAAATATTGTATCACAATAATTTATATTGTAGAATATTGTACATTATTTACTCCTTTATACTAATTGTGATTCTAATATGACAATTACATTTAGTGAAAGTTCGCCAATATCATTTTAGTCATCTTAAGTCATCCATATTGGTTCTTGGCATAAATGCAAGACAATTCAAAGGATTAGGAAATAAACAATTTTTTAATATAAATATTAAAATATATAAATAACAGTTAGTGCTGCTGCACCGCAGGCCCCCAAGCAGCGTTTGTGTTGACCAGTTGCAATGCTTTATCTATCCACCGGGGGAGCAGTGATTATAAAAACTGAAAGCACCTCCAGTATATATATGTTTAATGAAAAATGTTGTGGAATGAAACATATTTACATCTAAGAGAATCAGCATATAACACTCTGATTTTAAACTAACATGATTTGTTTACATGCTAGAGGATTCAAAAAAACTTCATTTTGCAACCATTGGAGACATAAATTTTATAACTTCAATCAGGAGAGACTAGGTGAGGGACACATTTATTTGACAGAGATTTTGCATTAGGACTCCATGATGCTACAGAGATTGTCAGGAATGTAATATAAATTTATATGGATGGAGGAGGGATCTCGGAGGACCGCTGGAGAGATCTTCCCCCCAAAGTTTGTTAGTTCCTTTTAGGAGGAACTAACTGAGGGTGGACCTACCCAGAGACCAGCGGTGTAAAACCGATGTTGGGCCGGTGTAGAACCGGTGATTGAGCAGTGTAAAACCAATGTTGGAGCGGTGTAGAACCAATGTTGGGCCAGTGTAGAACCAGTGGCTGCACCAGCGCTGCTCGGTAGCATGGGCCAGCAGCCTGGAAGGACATTATGCTTGAGGGAGATAAAAGCGATGCTTTAAGGATTACACATCACCACCAGCTATATGAATGGCTTACCTTGATAGCGGGGTCGGGTCTGGTCGTATATAGGAGGAGTACGCGGATGAGGACCATCTGCCCAGTTGTTGGAGGGCTGCGGACAAGATTCCTTGCATGGCGGCCGAGGTGGCTGCCCCGATTCGGAATGAGTGACCCGAGTACCGCTGGGCCGACAATTTACAATTCGAGAGGATTAGGTTTAGATGACGGGTGAACCATGCCTTGGACATGGCTTTGTTACTTGGGATTAGGAAGAGTGGTCCCTCCAGGGCTGTTTTAGGTCTGAGAGATAAATAATTCAGCATTGACTTGAATGGGCAGAATGGACAATTTATGCAGGCGATGATTCATGCAAGTCTAGTTGAGAGTGAGTAAAGCTGAGCAGGTAAGCCACGGTCAGATGACTGATGGAGGACAGAGGCAGATTTCCATTTGGCCAATAATATTGCCATTTATTTACAATTCATTCCGATGTGCTGGAGATAAACAAAAAGGTAAATGAATAATAAGGAAATATCCTAAACAAATAAAACTATAATTTAAACAAACATTCCAAATAATAATTATGATGAGATTAATCTACTCTCATCGGGGACCTGGCGCAACGGAGGGAAGATACGCTGCTAGACCCCATGGACTCGGATATCCTTCTTCCCTTTGGAGCAATGAGTCTTTGTTTTCGGGATAACAAGCTGTGGGACCAATGGGCTTTTGGCCCAATGGAACATTTTTCGGAATAATGGTCCTTCAGAACAATGGCATGGCACCAGGATGAGTACAGAGTGTGAAGTTGTTTGTCTAGACTGGTTTTATGTGTGTAGCCCCATAATTATCAACACAAGAGATTTCACATCAGATCCTGTCTGATTATTGTATGTATAACTCTAAACCATGTAAAACAATTCAATCATTCTTCCAAAGAGAACACTTTGAGAACACTATAATGCACATCACAAATCAGGCAGTCAGCTTCTGTTTTGGTCCATTCTTTCCCCCCCTCTTACACCCTCTTACAGAATGATGGCAGAAATAAAGACTCTCCCAGCTAGCTCCCACCATCAATGCAGACACTAAGATCATCAGCAAAGCTCTTGCAACCAGAATAGCGAAAATCCCTCGGCTCATAATATCTCCTGACCAGACAGGCTTTATTAAAGGTAGGCACTCATCCAACACCCATAGACTATTCTGTTTCATGGATTACTCATCTTTTCACAGCTCGGAAGCAATAATTGACTCACTAGATGCAGAGAAGGCTTTCAACAAAGTCATTCTTAATTGCTACATTAGTAGAATTTGCATATCAGTTAGACATTCATTAAAAATATATTTATAAAGTGTATTGAGCGTGTTATTAGATTAACATTGTTTAATACAGTTCTTTTAATACTATATTTGGACTTGGGTAGTTGATAAGTTTCAGTCTAAACTTGCTAAAAACTGTTTGAGGAAGAATCTTCACTTACAATGGCGACAAGGTACAACAGAAACACTATGAAAATGCAATTAAATGCAAATACATGCCTTGATAAAATAAAATAAATAAAAACAACATTGAAATATTGTCTACTCTGTCTTATATGACATTAAATTAATAGTGTCACTGTTATTGGAACTGGTGTGCATGAGATCAATTAAGTTTAACCTTTATTGCACCGAGGAATGCTTATGGAATGCTTGATATGATGATGATATTCTCAGTACAACAGAGACACCATAAAATCAGCGGCACGGTGGCTCAGTGGTTAACACTGTTGCCTCATAGCAAGAAGGTCCTGGGTTCAATTCCCACCTGGGGCACTGTTGGCACCGTGCCAACAGGTGGGTTATCGCCCAATCAGGGGCCTTTCTGTGTGGAGTTTGCACGTTCTCCCTGTGTTCGCATGGGTCTCCTCCAACATAACACATGCAGAACACTTCCTATCCTGTCCCTGACCACGGCATGGACCACCACCTGGAATTGGTCCCCAGGCACTGACAAAGTGAGTGCTGCCTGCTGCCCCTGGAGGAAGGATGGCCAAGATGGGATAAAAGCAGAGACTATATCTCATTGTTTGCCACTCCTGCATGTGTGTGTTGATCACCCTCCGCATGTGTGTGGTAAAAATGTGTGATTAATAAATCATTCTTCTTCAAATCCTCAGGGGCTGCTATAAGTCTGGAAAGGCACTAATGCATTATGGGAATAATCAATTAAGAGTTCAGGTGTATACTGGAGATAGCAGGCCTGCGTAATGCTTTGAGAATGGATTTGTTATTTCTTATCATTATTCATTGACGATGACAATGTTTGTTTATTAGTTCATTTTGTGTACGTATTTTTCTCCCCACCATGAATGCACTAAGAACTAATGTAATTATTTACATCCATAATTGTAGGGACTCCGGTGACATCGGAATGTGGTAGACGTGTTTGTCTCACTCTCCCGCGATTTTACTTTTAAACAGCACTTTTTCATAAACCCTGAGAGCTAAAAAACATATTTGTGAACAGAAACCGCTATATTAAGTACATACCGGCATAACATCGAAATCAGCGAAGTCGTCTAGGAAGGGCGAGGTTGTCGAGGCTTTGGCTACATATGATACCTCATCTATGGCTAGCATTGCTAGAGGAGCACAGAGCCAGCATCTCCACCGATTTTAAAACAGCCTTCGTGGCCCTCAAGGTGAAGTTGAGCAACACTCAGGCTACAGTAACCGAGCACGGTCAGCGTATCGACTCCCTGGAGTCGACTGCTGATCTGCAAGATCCGCAAATCTAAGCGGTGCAAGGCCCTAGCTGATAGCAACACCAAGTTAATTGCTAAGGCTGCAGATCTGGAGCGTCGGAATAATATTCGTATTATTGGACTCCCGGAATCTATCGAGGGGCCTACGAACTTCTTCTCAGAACTCCTGGTCGAGTTGCTAGGCAATCAGGTTCTTCAATCTCCTCCCGAGTTGGACAGTGTGCACAGATCGCTCGCAGCCAGGCCTCAACCGGGGTCGAGACCGCAACCTGAATTTGTTCGGCTTCACCGCTACCAGACCAAGGACATCATCCACGAGGCCCGCAAGAAACATCTGCAGTACCGTGGGATGCCCGTACAGATTTTTGAAGACTACATCCCGGAGGTTCTGGAGCAGTGTTCAAAGTACCGGGACGTCATGGCTAAATTGTACAATCTGGGCCTCAGACCAGCTCTTCTGTTTCCAGCTCCCCATGCAGATCACGCTGGGAAGCAGAGATAAGAGGAGGTACTCTGCTAAACCTTAGCCTAGCCGCTAAACAGGGTTGGGCTTTTCACTAGCCATCCTAGTACACGTATATTTTGTTTTTGTGCTCTCCGAAGTGCCCATGGAGCTCAGTGAACAATCATTTTGGGAGTACATATGTTTAACTTAATGTCTGGCTAGGACCAACACGATAGGACATGGTTTTTGCATACAAGGCCTTTGTTTTATTCGAAGATCGAACATCGTAGTTACAGCTAGCCTGGGGGCCTAGCGGCTAGCAAAATCACTGCGGCTTCACCAACCATAACCCACGTTATAGATTAGGCTTATTATAGATAGATTATATTTTAGATTCCTTGTAACTCTCTGTGTGTTGTGCCTAGCCGCAGTGTACTAACGGTCTCACTGTTGGTGCTCTGCAACATTCCATAATGCCTTTTTATATTACCTGTACTGTTTCTAATATAAATTGTTTAGTTTAGTATTGATAGAGCCTCTCACTAGGTTAAAAATATTGGTAATGTTCTGCGAAGTTCTACATCACTTTTTGCCATGGATAAGTTGAGGTTGCACTCCCGGAGCTCTTTATATTTTATGTTCTTGTCTTACTGTGTTCTGTTTCTAATAGAGCTCTCACACCTCTCCAATGTCCTATATTGCCTTTTACCATGGGTAAAGCCCAAGTCGTCCTCCAAAGACACTTTAACTGTTATTCTTTTAAATTATTATTATTTTCTTACCAGAGTTTGTGAATTTATTGTTCATACAGTATACTGCTCCCAACTGTTAAGATTTGTTAATATAAGGGTTTTAAGGAAGGGATGTGGGTGCTGAGATGTCTAGAGAAAGGAAGATAATAAAGAAATTTAAGTTTGTGCCAACTGCTTTGGCATAAAAGGTTTGTATTAAGGGAAATGAAGAGATAGGGGAGTGGGAGGGTGCAGAACAGGGGAGGGTTAGATCTTTTGGGGCTACAAGTCTTGGGGGTGGGATAGGATAGGGAGGGAGAGCCAGGTTAGGGTGGGTGGGGAGACCTCTTTGTCTGTCTACTCTTCATTTGGGAGTCCTTTTATCATGTTGTGTTGTTTCTATGTGTGGTATTTCCTCTACTTTTTGTTGCTGGTACTCTAGGTATCTGGTATTCCTGAAGTTATATGCTGTGTCATGGCTGGCGTGGCTGGCATAGGGGCTGGTGTCGGGCAGGCAGTAAGGATCATTTCGTTAAACACTGGTGGGTTGAATGCAGCTGTAAAACATGCAAAGATTTTTTATACATATCAAAAGACTAAATGTAGCCATGCAGACTGCAATGTTTATTTAAGAGACACAATTATGTAACTCTGGCCAGCAGAAACTCAGAAGGCCTTGGATTGGACAGGTTCTCCATACTAAATTCAATCTGAAAACAAGGGGTACAGTCATACTAATTAGGAAAAATGTACATTTTACCCCTAACACCATCATCACAGATATAAATGGCCGCTATGTCATTGCCTCCAGCATACTTTATCAGAAGCCAGTCGTTTTAGCGGCATTTATGCCCCCAACTGAGATGATTATAGCTTTATGAAATTGCTGCTGTTCTCTATTCCAAACTTAGATTCACAACGATTGATTGCTGGGAGGAGACATGAATTGTGTTATAGACCCAACACTTGATAGATCTAGCCAAAGACAAATTACACCCTCAAAAATGTCAGACTCTCTCTGCCTTTATGTTATGGTTGCATTGACACATGGAGATTCCTAAACCCCTCTGCCAGAAAATACTCTTTTTTTCCCCATGGACATCATTCATTCTCTCGCATAGATTATTTCATTGTGGATAAAACACTCCCAAACAATCCCATCTATTGTCTCCACCCAATATTCACCGATAACTGTATCAGACCACTCCACCGTGATTCTAGAGCTCCACTTTGACCTTAAGCCCAAGGGATTTAGATTCTGGTGTGTGTGTGTGTGTGTGTGTGTGTGTGTGTGTGCGTGTGTGCCCATGCAGCATTGTGCACAGTAACATCAGCCTATCCATATAATATCAATCTAGATAATGTCATATATCTGGATTGCAGTCCAAGACCAATCATTGCAGCTAAATGTTAGCAACCCGAATCAGCTGTGTATTTGCTGTCTTGTACACATTAGTTCGCAGTACGGGTTCGCGTTCGCAGCAGGGATACACTCACTCATTGTGAGTGACTGAGAGCTCAACTGAACTGACTGATGAGCGAATTGTTTCAGGAAGTAATTCAGTTCAGTTCGTTCACCAAAAGATTTGTTATTTTGAGCAAATCGTTCGCGAACGACAACACTAGTCTCCTACTGCACTCTCGGGGGACCATGTATGAAGTCTGGTCGCCCACCAACTGAAGAATCAACCAAATCAAATCACCCAGATCCAAGATGATTCAGGCTCCATTGCCTGAATCTACTGCCAGCTTTACACATCAGAATCTCACAAAGATGAAGCTCAGCAACTTCACTTTTTTGAGAATGTAGACATACCCAAGATCTCTACTAACAATCATCAAATGCTTGACGCCCCCTTAAAGCTTTCTGAAATCAAAAAAGCAATGCATAGCGGCAAGTCTCCAGGCCCTGACGGATATTCGGTGGAATTTTATAAAAAGTTTTTTGATCAGTTAGCCCAATTGTTACTTGAAATGTTTAATCAGTCTAACCACCAGGGCTCACTGCCGCCTACCCTTACGCAGGCCTCTATCTCTTTGATCTTCAAGAAGAGCAAAGATCCATTATCCTTTTGCCCAATCTCACTTTTATCTGTGGACGTGAAAATACTTGCAAAAGTCTTTGCTCACCAATTGGAATCTGTTATGCCCTCAATCATATCAGAGGATCAGATGGGATTCATAAAAAGAAGGCACTCTTTCACAAATGTACAATGGCTTATCAGCGTCATTCACGCCCGCGGCGTCCATGGAGGAGAATCTATGGTGGCCACGAAACTTGCAAAAAACGCAGAAGTCCCTCTCTACAAAACCTTAAAGCACTAACAACAACAATGAAATCTGACCTACTGAGGTGGAGCCACCGACCACTTTCTTTAGCGGGAAGGGTACAGACCATCAAAATGAACACTTTACCTAGGTACTTGTATATTTTCCAGTGTCTCCCTATCTTTTTACCTAGATCGTTTTTCAATTCTGTTGAGAATTGGTAGAACCTTGCTATAGATGAGCAAGTCAATAGGTGGGCTTAGCTTACCCAACCTACTTGACTACTACTGGGCCACCAATGTACACTGGGACACCAATGTACACCTCACCTCATAGTAGTTGGTATCAGATTGAGGCTGACTCATGCTCTTCATCCTCATCCCATGCAGCACCCTACCCCTCTACCCCTCACAATACACATCTAACCCCATTGTTATCGGCACTCTGCGAATCTGGGCACAGATTAGGCGTCACTTTGGGCGGCTTACCCTTCCCCAGGCGACCCCCATTTGCAATAATCATCTATCTTTGCCAGCAGGAATTGACCCTAGATTTACCTCTGTAGAGAGGAAAGCCATCCACTGCCTGGAAAACTTATATAGACAGCCTGTTTGCCAGTTTCGATCAATTGCGCGCAGCTTTTGATTTAGGCAGCTCAGATGTTTTTAGATACTATCAGCTATGGGATTTTACTAGAACCCACTCCTAGCGGTTCCCCCAAATCCCCGCCCCCCCCCCCC
>OMKR01044523.1:0-20703 GCA_900302355.1 Cyttopsis rosea | reverse complement strand
CCGCATTTCAGAAAAAGAACATCATACCAACAGTAAAATATGGCGGTGGTAGTGTGATGGTCTGGGGCTGTTTTACTGCTTCAGGACCTGAAAGACTTGCTGTGATAAATGGAACCATGAATTCTGCTGTCTACCAAAAAATCCTGAAGGAGAATGTCCGGCCATCTGTTCGTGACCTCAAGCTGAAGCGAACTTGGGTTCTGCAGCAGGACAATGATCCAAAACACACCAGCAAGTCCACCTCTGAATGGCTGAAGAAAAACAAAATTGAGACTTTGGAGTGGCCTAGTCAAAGTCCTGACCTGAATCCTATTGAGATGCTGTGGCATGACCTTAAAAAGGCGGTTCATGCTCGAAAACCCTCCAATGTGGCTGAATTACAACAATTCTGCAAAGATGAGTGGGCCAAAATTCCTCCACAGCTGTAAAAGACTCATTGCAAGTTATCGCCAACGCTTGATTGCAGTTGTTGCTGCTAAGGGTGGCCCAACCAGTTATTAGGTTTAGGGGGCAATCACTTTTTCACACAGGGCTATGTAGGTTTGGATTTTTTTTCTCCTTTAATAATAAAAACCTTCATTTAAAAACTGCATTTTGTGTTTACTTGTGTTGTCTTTGACTAATATTTAAATTTGTTTGATGATCTGAAACATTTAAGTGTCAGCAGTTAAGTCAAATTTATTTTTATAGCCTTTAATCACAGTACAGTCTCAAAGGGCTTCACGTTTCACGACAAAATCAATGACTGCCTGAGTGGGTTTGAATGTGACACTTTGAATGTGATTTTTGGCTGACTTATTTTGAGTAATAAAGAAATTTCAAAGTGGGATCCATAAAAAGGCCCGATAACAAGCATTCAGTTATATCAGAGTTAAGAAGCAAGACATTTAATGACATCCACTGTCTCCTTTTAGAAAGACATGCCTCCAGAGTATGACAATTATCAGGGTTAGTTAGTTCTAACGGCACGTATAGTTAGGTGTGTCATCAGCATAGCAATGAAAGCTAATGATGCCATATTTACATATGATATCTCCTAGGGGTAGCATGTAAATACCAAATTATGGGGCCGAGTACAGACCCCTGTAGGACCCCATAATTGACATTACGATACTCAGAGGTCACATACAATTCAATAAATAAGACCTAAACTAGGAATGTGGCAACCCTCTTCCAATGCAAGTGTCGAGGCGATCTAGGAGCAGGTTGTTTTCACCAGTATTAAAAATCTGCACTTAAGCTGAGTAATAGTAATAGCGAGGATGTGTCGAAATCTATCATAAGTAAAAGTTCATTGACCACTTTTATGACTGCAGTTTCACAAAGTGAACTCAAAATCCCGAAATCCTGAAATTGTTGATGAAAATCATTAAAAGGCATGTGATCAATAATCTGTTGTGCTACTATTTTCTAGAATCTTGGCGATGAAAGAGGGATTTGAGACGGCTTGCAGTCTATTCTTATGTATTTACACAAGCACACTATTATGGAGCTCACAAATATTTAGCAGGAAGGAACACACAGCATTTTATTTTCCTGTAAGATCACTTGACATTCATTATTAATCAACAACTTTACTTCAGCATTGCATGTCATTCAATACACTCTCTTTTAGCTGTTATAAACCTTTTCTCAAGCACTTCCCCCACTCTACATGGTACTTCACTCCAGCACATACTGCACCTTAAAAGCAAATAACTAAACACATGGACATTCATTTTCTTACAAGAGTTGCTTGGGGTTGAAATACCCTAGAATATCCTTCAGATTTAATAGTCAGCTCATTAAAAGTCCCTTGTCCATTGTGTCAAAGAGGGTAGCTGGTGGGTAGTGCAGCTCCAGGCTTTGATGAACAGTAAACAGTAATTGCCATGTCGTGGCTGAGGTCCTGTTAATCAGGTGGTGCTTACAACACCTAACTACCGACCCTGAAAGAGAAAACATGAAATCCAAACACCATGTATCCTGAATACAGCCCATTAACTTACACTTAACTCCTTAATTTAATAGTTATTTTTAAACAAAATGATCAAATGGCATCGCTCTGAGATAATTAGAAAACATTCTCATGGGCCGTCCTGGTGGCTCAGCCAGATTGTGTGCATACCATGTAGGTGAGCTGCCTTGCAGAGACCAAGGTTCGATTTGGACCTGTGCCAATTTGCTGCTCACTTTACCAGATTATTTCCCCTCTTCGCTGCACATAATATTGGAAAAAAAGCAAAACATTTAAAGCAAACATTTTCGCAACAGATTACTCTCTCCCAACTTCTCATTTCAAAGCTCTACGCCAAGTGCATTACCTAAGGTACCTTTTTAAAGGTATTTAACGGTGGTCAAAAAAACATTTTAAAGAGATATTTTCTTTGTAAACCAAAACCAATACCATCTGTTATTATGTTCTACGTCAATGGTACTAATGCGGATCTTGGGTAACTTGGCTTTCTGGTTTGTATGCAGGTTAAATCAGGTCTGATGTGCTCCAAAACGACCTCCAATCAAGCTATCCTGCTTTTGTTTCATTACCTCCGACTGCAAGGCTCAGAGCAGGAATATATGTGGATAGAATAGACACTCACCAGCACAGTAAAACAGTCTCATAAGGATGCCCTCTGTGATGTAGTTTGTGCAATGGACGCTATTATGTTTTGGTGACAGGGCTGTGGTGAGACCACACCCCGGGAAAGCCAATTCCTCTCTACTGGGGTGATTTGTCTGGATTAGCCTGCTGGCTTTGTCGTAGTTGGCCAAACTGCCCATGGTGGGGATCGTTTCTACAGTTTGACAGTTGGCAAATTTCAATACAGCGTTCTGTCTAAAGGAAAGAGTCACATTATGACTCACATTTTCTACCCTGCTCACTCAAATCACACGGTGGATTCTGTTAGCGCCACCGTTAGAGGACTAGGGGAGCATCTGACACAGGTCTTACAGGGGCAGGACTGACGTCAGAGCCTCCTGGACATTGCTACGCTAGTGGAATGGATGACGGATTACCTCTAAGTCATACCCAGCCAGCTCCTCAGGCCACGGAACCAACTGGTCCTCAGGTTCCTTCATCTTGGTGAGCCAGGACAGGCTGTAGTTTTAGGGGTGTACGGTAATAAAATCTTCCCAGGGGGTACTGGTGGAAGTAGGAGGTGATTTCAACAACAGCTAACAGCTCAGCTCTCTCCAAGAAGTATAGTAATTCTGCTCCATTGAAGATAACCATGTGCCAGCAAGAATTCATCATGATGGTGCATTTGGGAGAAGAAAACTCTGAAGCCAGCATCGCCGATGTCTGTGTCAAAGAATAAATTGCCACTGTCAAGGGGGTCGCTGAGTACATTTTGGTCGTGTTGAACCTGTGTTACTGTTACACGCTGTTGAACCTCTGTTATGTTGGCTGGTTGTGTCACTCTGGCTCTTTGTGAAACCTTCTGTGAGTCAGTGGACATACCATACTCACAAGGTGGAAAACTAATACCTGGGACTTAGCACTTGGGTGGCGTCATTTTGAAGTTAGCTGGGCTGAGCCATTCAAATATGTGTCACGTCTTGTTCCCTATGGCAGCGATGCTTCTTAGCCCTCTCGCAACGCACAAGTTGCATTCTTCAAATATGCCTGATGGGTGGTGGGCAGGGTCAGGCCGAAATCAATGTACGTCATCATTTACTCACTATATGTCAGCACACAGTTAACCCTAACCACCATATGTATAACCATACTGTGTGTATACACATACTGTATATATAACTGAAGTGCTTTCTTGTGATGACTATTGAATTTAGATTGAGAGAAAAATAACTTTTGTAAAGGATAGTCCTAGGCATGGTTTTATGTTTAACTTTTAAGTTTTTGTGATTCACCTGCAATGCAATCATTCCTCATAAATGGAATGTGTTATGTGTAATTCCGTGCCCTGAGAAGTTTCATTGTCTATGCAGAAGAAGGTTGTACAGTAACCAAGCAACTACTTCCTTATGTGAGTGATGCTCTATATGGTCCCCTAATATATTTAATATTGTCAAAAAATATTCTTTAACAAAATTTGCCATGTCAAAAGAATGATACATGCTACATTTTCCTTAAGTTGATTTTTTCAATGCCAACGCCAATCACAAACTAAGAGGCGATAACATATTAGCAAGATGTGTATTTAAATGTGATTAAATTCAAAGTCAGGAGCGGGGAACCTTTGGATCACAGGACTATTACGGCCCTCCGGTCACACGGCCAGCTGGGTGTTTAATTGGTAGTGATATCGCCAATATTTATTTTTTCCATTTTACTTATAACAACAATTTGCAATACAAAATGATGAAATCTTGCCTTGGGATTTTTCTTTTCTTTAATAGTCATAATAATACTAATAATTTTCAGAATAATATTTGTAATAATACATTAAATAATGTATTTAATAATCCATTATAATAATAATATTTTAAGAATAATTTTTTATTTAATAGTGTTCTTTAATAGTTCATAGTCTGTTGCCTGCTGTTATGTAATGTATATGCAATTATTACCAAAATGCCAAAACTTGAAAAAGGTTCCTCACCCCCTGGTCTAAGTAATGGAACCCTACGATTAACCCCAACCCACCATAATTGCCCTTCACATTTTTCATCCCCCCATTCAAACCTACTATATTCATTCAGATTCAACTATATTTCTTAAGTCATCTCTTTGTTACGTGGTGTTGGTCCGCTTTGCACGGATGGTGTGTTGTTACACTCGTGTTAGGACACTCGCACGGCGCCAGCTGTAGTGTCAGCCTCGCCGCCTCAGACACGCCGCACAAAGAGACTCCAGTTGCATAAAGACGGCGAGTCGTCCTTCGGCTGTTCGGCGGGAGTCCATCGAGGGACGGCCCCAGAACATAGACGGTAGACGATAGACGGCTGTTTCGCTTCCATCTTTTACAGAATGTCAGACAAAGAATTAAATTGAAAAACCAATATCCCCATTTATTTATTTATTTATCGATTCTCACACAGTGCTGTTTCATACTGGGATTATAGGGCCTGAAAGCTGGCAGACTGGAATTTATTGCCAGTTTCCATATTGTGGTATCATATCAGTTCAAGTTCAAAGGTTTTCTAAGTTTTTTCCTGAGATATAGCAAATATAGAAATATCAAATATGTCCTTTTTTAAATTGCTGGTTTCTTTGGCATTTATTTGTTTTTCCTGATTATTTTACTGATACTAAACTATTTTAAAGGTGCAGTGTGTAGAATAGTGGCATCTAGCGGAACGGACTTGGCAGGAATGGAATATAATATTCATAAGTACGTATTAATTAGTGTATAATCCCATTAAAATAAAAATCTTTGTGTTTTTGTTACTTTAGAATGAGCCGTTTATATCTACATGGGAGCGGGTCGCCATGTTTCTACAGTAGCCCAGAACGGACAATCCAAACACTGGCTCTAGAGAGGGATTTTTGCGTATTTCTTCTCCACGGAGGGGTAGTGAGTTGATTGCAATCTGCAACCTCACCACTAGATGCCGCTAACTTCCACACACCGCACCTTTAACTGTGCTTTGCAGTAGATGAAGGTCCAGATAACCACACAAGTAGGCAGACAGAGGCTTACATACATACTAGTTTCCTGCTAGGAGGTGTTAGCAAGTAGTACGCTGTGAGTAACACGTGTGTAGATCTTTTGTGAATGGCGTTCGATTGATGATACTAATGACTTGCCTAAACATGGAGAGCTGAGGAAGGATGGCCTTCTCTGGCTCACGGTCACATCGCCCGTGATGGTGTAGCCTTATGGTTTCTATAGTGATATAATATTCCACTCAGTCTATTGAGTGCACCGGAGAGATAGCACACCGTGTGTAGTGGTAATTGGCACCAGGACATAGCAACTTACACTGTGTCTGGAATTGTCTCGTCTTAAAAACGTCTCGTCTTAAAAGGAAACGTGTAAATAAAACGAGGCAATTATCTGAATGAATAAAAGAAATAATTATAGAATCCGAAACATGAATGTCCTTATTGCTTTGTAATATATTATGCTGGCAGTTCCACACAGGAAACAAGCTGTGTATCTTTTTCTAAAAATGGCAGATTCTCACTGCATGAGTTAGAGCTCCACTCGTCTCATTCCAGTTCCTGTTTGTGCCGTGCTGAGAGCAGGGCCATATTTTACCAGTTTGACAAATCATCACAACTATTTCCGGCCCTTTATAGACTGTGCTGAATTATGAAGCAACATATGAAAATCAAAACACTTTTAAATATCATATCTTCACCGTGATATTAAAGGGGACAAATTATTTCGAATAAGGATTTGCCGGTACTCGCCGGGTTCGCAAAGACATCGACTCAGGAGAAGAATCGAAAACTTACACTTCACATGCTCGTGGTGTGCGGAAAAAAAAGTCTCTCTTGTTATTATTTCATTGCAACAAAACTCATTTTGATGGATGGAGCCATACTGTTTATATTTAGAGGATTTTTTAAAAACATTTTCACGTTGTGACGGGAATATAATGCGGCTACGTCACCTATTGGATATTCATTCATCTATTCTCAGGACATTCGAGGTTAGATTAAATATAATAATAAATAATAATAATAATAATTATTATTATAATATAAAATGTAGAAATTAATTGCAAATAATACCTCCAATATACAAAACGCTATCTTATGCCTTTCTTTGTCTGAGAAACCAAGCTAATATACAGTGTATACAAGTTTTGGTGATCAAATCTAATCAATTTGTTGTGATTGCTCTGTAACCCTAACTTTTAGTTTTTCATGAGTGATTCGTCGCCGAGCGACTCTCAAATACATTTGTTTTATTTGGCTCAATAGGAACAGGAATAGCCTGAGTGTTATGAAACAACATACCAAACAGTCCTAACCTGCGGCGTGTCACGGCCTAAAAATGTCGTCATGAGAATCCCCTGACTCCGAAGAAACAAGGCGACCAAATGGACGCAATAACTCATAAAATTTTATGTTTGAAAATAAAACCCAGGGCCACTTACCAAACACAGACATGGAAAACGATCATGCGGTAATGGTATTTGGTGGGATATGGCAGGAATGCCGGTGCTTAGGCTACGAGGCTCTGTCCCATCAGTCACACTGAGGCAGCGTGCGTGGAAGTCTTATATGGTTATAGAAGCAAACATTTACTCGACTATTTACGTGGATGTAATTCTAACCAGGCAGGGCTCTCAGGACCCCGCTCCATGAATGAAGGCAGGCCCGGCCCACGTGCGCCGCGGATCCGGGAAGGAGATCTTAAAACTGGGACATGATGTAAGTCCGAAACAATTCCAACCATTCCAATGGTTGTTTTGGTCTGAAATCTGAAGTCTGAAATCTACAAGGTGCTTTGCAGGGCTGCTGAGTTTTAACAATTCATTAGCTGTGTTTTAGCTGTGTTAACATTTTAGAACAACAACAACAACACCACCAACACCAGCAACAACAACAGAAAACGTCTTTCTGCCAAATGCAGCATCATTTTACAGCGGTAAACCCTCGTTCTGCTCCCTTTTCGGTATTTTCTCTTTTTTTTCCCTCCCCTGTTCTTGCCATCTCACTAGTTTCAGTGTAATTCTCACCTTGGGCTCAACAACCAGACGGGCTGATTCATCACTGGTTCTGTCAGCGAGCAACTTGCCAAATCTCCCTGATTAAATCATAACGGAGGAGAAAAACGGAGCCGTCGAACATCCCGTGCTCCGTGCACGTTTCAGTGGAAAAAAACTGAAGGTAAACAGGATACTGAGGCCACGATTATCCATATATATTAACATATAGCCACGTACTGCTGTCATTGTGATTATACATTGCCATACACTACAGCGCACATTGCTGATCTTATATTATTTATTACATTTATATTGTATTTTGCATTTTTATTTTGTTTGAGCTGCTTATTACTTATGTTTATTACTTATTCCTTGTTTTCATTTTTAATGTATATATTTTGTTAATGTAGTTTATATACTTTTAGTGCTGATCTTATCTTAACTTCTAATTAACATCCAAAGTCTATATCTTTCTCCTCGCTGGACGGACAGATGGGCGTAATGTGAGCGATGCCACTGGATGGTTAATGCTAAGTGGTCAGCGCGCGGTGCTGTGTAGGCACAGGAGCTAGAAATAGGGATCAGTATTTCTTTGCCGTCACCCTCCCCTACCTCCTCTTACCGGGAATATGCGGACGTCAACGTGACGTCTCATTTATGTTGCAGGCGGAGAGGGGTTTTTTTTTTTTGTTGCAAGAAGACATACAAGGGTGTGGAAGTTAACAACTTCACTTGTGTTCTTTTATCAGTAACCATGGAGATGATGAGTTCCACACAAGAATAAATATCTTCGGCTAAATCATATTTGATTTTTGCTAATAAAAGCTTTATCATCTGGCAAACTGTATATATAGATGTGTCTGCTATTAGTCATCTCTAGAATTTTTTTTTAAATAATTTCAAACGCAGGAGAGAAGTATACTCAACATCCACCGAGATTGTGTTGATTGTGTGTGTGGGTGAATAAACTAGTGTTGGAAGTTATATTAAATACATATATATATAATACATACAGTATATATATAATATATTAAATGTCTATGTACAAGTACTGTATATATATATACATGACAGAATGACCAGGATCTCTAACACATATACAATAAGTTGCTGAAAAAAAACAATTGGCCCTTTATCGTACTTTAGAAGAGTACCTATAATTAAAATGACACTTGATCCTACCCAACGTGGTAACAGTAAGGTTTTAGACTTTAAAACATGTCATCAGTCCATTTAATTCAAGTATAAATACCGTAATACGTTTTTAAATATACAATTTTTAAAATCTATCTTATTTTAAATATATTTATTTTTTATATGAATAACAGCCCAATTTTAATTTAAATATTAAGACACATTAACTATGATTTTCCATGAAAATCAGGAACTGAAATATATATTACAATATATGCACAAATATACACAATGATCATTTAAGCGAGAGCGGACGGGCAGAAATGCATAGAATCGAACATTTTGTCATGAGGTACAGTATCTGCAATAAAGTAATTATTCTAGTCCAATGACGGCGACAGCGCTGTTCTTCGTCTGTAATAAGGCAGGGGAGATGAGTCATCGACAAAAGTGAGAAATGGAAACAAGGAATGTGGAGACTGTGGCCTCTGGCTGAGATGAAAACCCGAGACTTCTGAGCAATAGACGTGCTCCTGCTCTACAAAGGTGAACCACAAAAACAAATGTAAGAATGAGGCTCCACATGGTTCCCGTCATGCTTCATGGTTCAACAGAGTGGATCAGTTTACAGGGGGAAACACTTTATATAAGTCACTTCAGAGAAAGCTCTCCGAAAATAGCTTGGTTATTTGTCATTCATGGCCAATAATAGACACTTAACCTGTGTTGGAATATTTAACCGGTTGGAGCTTAAGAAGCCCTACAAACTTTTCTGAGGCGGCACATTGATCCAACACAGACAGAATTAGGACAGCATGAATATCATACTATGATTTACACAACATAGACTTCCATAGCCAGGTGTTTAATGCCATACTGGGCTTCGAGTAGACAGATTCAAGTAGATTAAGGACTAGATCTGGGATTTTAGTATCATAATATCGCAATATAGCTTGAATGGTTTCCCGCTCTTAAAGGATTTATTACCGTAAAGTGAGAACATTCTCTGGCGTCACTTATTAGACTGCTCAAGCTGAGTCAAATGAACAGTGAATGTCTTGTCCCTGCTTCGACATCACGATCACATTACAAATGAACATTTCTCAAATTCCCCTCTGTGCAACAGTCATTCCTAAAATACCTTCACATTACCGATAAAGGTACTTAAAGGTGCAGTGTGTAGATTTTGTTGCATCTAGCGGAACGGACTTGGCAGAAATGGAATATAATATTCATGAGTATGTTTTAATTAGTGTATAATCCCTTGAAAATAAGAATCGTTGTGTTTTCGTTACTTTAGAATGAACCGTTTATACCGTATGTACATGGGAGCGGGATCGTCTTCCACGGAGGCCGACATGTTGCACTGCCATGTTTCTACAGTCGCCCAGAACGGACAAAGCAAACAGAGAGGGATTTTGCGTTTTTCGCATTTTTCGCGGGTTTCATGGCCACCGTAGTTTCTCCTACACGGAGGGGAATTAGATTGGTTGCAATCTGCAACCTCGCCGCTAGATGCCACTAAATCTTACTAAAACATACCACCATCACTCGGCTGCACAGATATCAGACCATGTACCAAATGGTACTATGGTTACACAACTGGTTTACAAGGCCCAAACTTCCACAGCATAGACCGTGACAATCGTCACACAGAGACAACTTTGTGAGGTAGGCCGTAGGTTAAATCGTGTATTGGGAAGGAATGAGTAATTGCAATGAAAGAAGCGAGCCTATCGAAATGATTTCAGTGAACCGCTCAACACCTCAAGGCTACACATGCCATTTAAGCACCTTAAAATAACTGTTGCAACAAGCAACCATCGAGCGACAAAGAGGCAGAACACAACAAGGTGCTGTGGCAGCGTGAACTTAATGCCACATTGAGGTACAGTATTATAATGCTTATTAGTAAGTACACATGTCACAATACAACCTGCTGCTGGACAACGCCACCTAGAGTTTAAGAGAGAGCTAGGACCTCTACAATAAATAGACTAGGTTTGCACTAAAATAACATAACTTAAAGGTGCAGTGTGTAGAATTTAGTGGAATTTAGCGGAAGGGACTTGGCAGAAATGGAATATAATATTCATAAGTATGTATTAATTAGTGTATAATCCCATTAAAATAAGAATCGTGTTTTCATTACCTTAGAATGAGCTGTTTATATGTACATGGGGAGTGGGTCGCCTCCATGGAGGCCGCCATGTTGCACCACCATGTTTCTACAGTAGCCCAGAATGGACAAACCAAATACTGGCTCTAGAGAGGGACTTTTGCATTTTTCTTGAGTTTCCAGGCCACCGTAGCTTCTCCTACACGGAGGAAAATTCAATTGGTTACAATCTGCAACCGCTAGATGCCGCTAAATTCTACACACTGCACCTTTAACTGTCCTTTGCAGTAGATGAAGGTCCAGATAACCACACAAGTAGGCAGACAGAGGCTTACATACTAAAGTTTCCTGCTAGGAGGTGTTAGCAAGTAGTACACTGTGAGTAACACATGTGTAGAGCTTTTGTGAATGGCGTTCAATTGATGATACAAATGACTTGCCTAAACATGGAGAGCTGAGGAATGATGGCCTTCTCTGTCTCACCATAACACCTTGTTTCGATTTCTCTGGTTCACCAGTTCACACAGACAACAGTTTAATCAAATAAGAGTTAATCTGGCATGACTAGGGAAACAAAACGCTAAAAAACAACAATCATTTTCCCTGACAATCAGGTAAAATGGAAAGATCATGCAGTAGTAAAATGCATCTCCATATTAAAACATGCATCGGTAAATCACACATTAAAAGTCACTTCCAACCCAAATCATGCATTAAAAGTCGCATTCCGCGACACACTTCATAAGCATCAGTTAATTTAGTTAATAAAGATTGTGACATATATATAAATACTTTTTCATCTATCATATTTTTCTCTTCCCATAAAACACTTCAAATGGGTGAGCTCATCTGGATGACTGAGAGTGCATATCATCATGACAGTCATTATCAAGGGCAAAGACAAAACCCAAACGTCCTAATGCATTGATGCGTCATGCGCGACATGACGTTGTAAGTGTGTGCCCAGAATCATTTACTAACGCTTAGCATTGTGTCATTTTCTGTGATGATAAGAGACCACACTCACTTCTCAAACTCAGAAAATTACTAGCCACTAACCACAAATAAATGCAATGATTCTAGGAGTTGCTGAGTGGTCACAAAGTACATTTCTTTCTTTTGCAAAATGGGCAACATGTGACAAATCAGTAGAGTCCACTATAATTGAAAAGTATTTGGCATGTTGGCTTGTTGACATTTTTGACCTCAAGCAGTACAATTTGTTCTCCAGGATCTCCGCGGGGCTCTGTTCTCTGATTCTCTGTGTTCTCAATATTAATGGAGAGGTCTAAGAAAGAGGGTTATCTTTCCCAGGTAGAAAGAGTAATGCATTTTTTTTTTCCAGGATTGATCTTCATGTGGTGAACAGACATCCAGGCATTACAGAGATGCATGTTTAAAGGAGCAAAGGAGATGCAAAGGTAAGCAACATTTGCATAGTGATAGAAGAACCCATAGGAGGAGATCAGCCGAGGGATCTAGTGTTGAGGGAGAACAGCAAAGGCCCCAAGACTGAGCCCTGAGGGACACCAGTATTTAGAGTGCGATTGTGAGCGATTAGTCAAGTAGGATGCAAACCAGAAGAGCACATATTTACACATACTTTTGGACATGGAGCGAGTGTATTAGATTAGTAGATTTGGTTTTTTTATGAGTCAATTTTTCCATCTGCAGTCTTGCATTGAGCTAACGCGGTTAGCATGCAGCCCGTTGCTATCTTCATACTGGACACACAGGGATGAAATTGGTATTGACCTTCTCGTCTGAATCTTGGTAAAATAGTCAAAAAGCGGAGTATCCCT
Source organism: Cyttopsis rosea (assembly GCA_900302355.1). Lineage (NCBI taxonomy): Eukaryota > Metazoa > Chordata > Actinopteri > Zeiformes > Parazenidae > Cyttopsis > Cyttopsis rosea. The sequence goes on along the minus strand of OMKR01044523.1, from coordinate 8,100 downwards.
TTAATTGGAGGCAGAGAGCTGCAGCATGTTCAAGTCCCAAGGTGTTTGTTCATTTACACGTGCAAATTAAATGCATGCAATTAAACCAGAACCAAAAAACCCAGAGAAAAAAAAATTATAATTAAGACATCTGAGGATATGGCTCAACTCATAATAATACAAACAAAAACAACAGCACGTGTTCTGGCAGCATGCCCAATCAGACGCTCAACTATTTAAATAGAAACACCATTAGAGGCATCAACCACGGGCTACACCTCCCCCCTGGAGACGTTTAAAGGTTATATAAAAATAAAATGCTACATTTTTACAGGATTTATTTCATTGATTATCCTTTTCCACACTTTTACTATTGATCCAACCTTGATGAGTCAGTTATCAGGATTTTCCATTGCACATTTTGAAAATATTGTATTTTTGAATGGTAGAAGGTAGCTTTTGCCTATGGTCAGTTATAAATGTATTATCATTTATTATCATTTATAATATAAATTTTATTGAACATATTTTATACCTTCCAAAGAGTATATAGCGACTTAGGAATCCACGCAATCCACTGGCAGTGCAACAAAGGGATCCATTCAATGCAGCAACCGCCATGTTTAGTAACTAACTGAAAGAATAGATCTTGTTTTACAATTTGTGATGCAATATTGCTCATTAGTTGTGTTATTTTTCACAGACTCTTTCATTCATGTTTGCCAATATCTTTGGTGAGCACAGTATTTAGAAATAGCAATAAATTAGGCAATGTGTCTCAGACTTAATTATCACATCCATTACACTTGCAACACTTGCTGATGACGTTTCAGCATGTGTTGTTTCACTCATAAAAATTCTCCTTCATTCAGTAAATTGTAGATGCTTGCACGGCTAGTTCACCACTTTAAATAATGTAATAGAATATAATATATTTTTGAGTAGCCAGTCCGTCCCAGCTGTGCTTTCCAACAACCTGACGCATACATATCCGTACAAAGGTTTTATGGGCCTCATAGTTTTAAAGTGTTAAAAAACCTCAGGTTTGAGACAGAGTGTCACTGATGCTTTAAGAGATGCATTGGAATATCTATTAAGCATTCTTCTTTCTTGATTGCTCGTAAAGCTCCGCGGTGGTGAATGACTGACTTTTGAGTTTGTTAAAGAAAAGCAGTTTTGAATGACATTTGGCATGATTGGTGGCTGCACTCAATTAGGTTCCAAAAGTCAGTTTGTTGTCTAAATGGCACTTATGTCTGGCAGCACCTGCTACGATGGCAACACCTTGAAGTGGGGATGGTACTTGTTTGAACACTATAGTTTTCTCTGCATTCAGATGGAGGAACATCGCTTGAAAACATTGTTGAAACGGGTTTACAGAGGAGTGGAGAGTGTCCTCGGAGTCGGCGGCGTTAACAAAATCTGAATATTCTGAATAATGACTACTTTCCTGTTTTCGATATGGAGATTAGAGAAGCTGCAGTAGAGTGGTGAGGTTACAAATGATGGGACATCATGGGACACAGGCCTGGGTTGCAAAACAGCGAACCTATCCTTTAACACCCCCATCCCTCCCATCTCCCCTTCCCCCGCACCAGTGGAGAGTGCGTCAGTGCTGGCCGTCAGTACAGTCTGACCTCAAATCAGTTGTTGAGTGTGAGAGGGCAGCACAACTCCGACATCGTAACCCATGGGAGAGCAGACCGGCTCCCTCACACCCCGTCGCCTGTTCTTCTTCTGTCATTGCTTTTGATGGTTTTAACCGCTCGCTTTCTGCCTGTGCTTAACCAAAACCCTACACCGCGTCTCCCTTTCGCACATGCACAAACCCACGGAGCACCGAACATATCATTCGTAGCTTGGTGGCCGACTAAGCCAATTAGAGCAGAGTTCATGGAGATTCATGAAGGCACTGCCTGACCCCCTCTCCTTCTGCCGAGGGACGAGTGTGTGAAGTTGTTTTGACAAACTGGGCTTTCAGTGTATAGTCTCCTAATTTTCAACACAAGGTATTTAACTGCAGATCTTGAGTTTTATTGTTTCATTTCATTTATCCTTTTATTATACCATTGAGATCACTATCTCTTTTGCAACGAGACCGGTCCACATGTTTCTATATATGTTCACATTCTAATTTACTGTCGTGATCAACAGGCCAGGCAGCTATATTTCTTTCACCCAAGAAAACTAATTTTCTATTGCTCATTTCCTTTCTGCAAGTGTTGCGATGGGTGTTTGAAAAGGAGTTTGTAATTCGATGATAGTAAATTGTGTTGCCAATAATGAGCATGTAATTCCCTTGTCTTTGCAAGAGCAAATAAAGACGCCTGATTGGTTAAAACAGGTCTTGATCAGATTTTTCTTTTCATCAAAGTTTGTGAAGGGAGACTGAGAATAAATATCTTCCTATATTTTTGGTCTTATTAAATTTTTGTCAAAGTTAGAATGACATGTCATTATTTATCCTATCGTTATGGGACATGATATAAATTTGTTGCAGGCAGGCATATATTTACCTTCCAGCCATGACCAAAATATTGCTGTTTTACTAAACAAGAGTTTACAATAAACCATCAAACTACTCCCATTTTATTTTCAAATGTGGATGGCAACTTTGAGAATCACACTGACAATTTCTGCCATGTAGGAAGAAATAAAATGTCATGTAAGACAGAAAATCTGTTCTTACAGTAGTGGAAAATAAATGAAAATATGAAAGAAAGAAATACTGACTTTAATAACTTCAGCAACAGTGCTAAAAACTTGTAAACATTCACAGTCGTTATAGACAAAATCTTATTTAGATAGATAAAGCAGCCACATTAAAATTTTCATTAATGTATTACTTATTAATTGGCATTCCTACTCGATAAATGTCTATTTCCTTTGAAAATTGGTACACAAATGTATCGAAACGAACTTGAAACCCATTATCCTTCTTCTTGTCATTTTGGCTTGTTGCATAACATGAAATATTTAGAAAGTAATTAGGCCCTACTCGGTGATTATCACATAAATCAGTGGGGAGTCACAGGGAAATTACTTATTTAAAGACACAATGGTGTATTTTCCTGTTTTGCACACCCCCCCCCTGAAGGCGGTCAAATGTAAATGTACACATTTTCTAAACTAGTGAGCCACGGATACTACAGTAACAGAGACTTGACGCGCATGGATTTAAGCCTACAGTACCAGCAAGGCTCCCCAGGGGTTTCGTTCTTAGCCGATTTGTGGGTCAGGCTCTAGCCACTGGGAAGAGCCTCTTATATAAAAAGGAATTTATTTAGAAACCCTATCTGCATAACCGTTAACTGAAAAATTACAAAAGTTACTAGAAACACAGAATTACGTCAATTTGGCTTCCAAAGGGACCTGGGCTCTTTTTGCCCCCATCTATGCACATACACACACACACACACACACACACACACACACACACAGAGGCGATGACACATGTTTATCTGTGTACAGGAAACATAAAAAGCGCATGGACAAAGCCATACCCAACCTGCTGCGTTTGGAAGAAGAATGATGAGAATGATTGTGGTGGTGGAGGGGGGTGGTCCTCCAACCCTCCACCATGATGCTTTGTGATTAAGGTAATGCAATAAAGGCCTGGCGAGAGGATGGAGGGGCTGGTGAGTCATAGGTCAGCGGTGGGTGTAAGGTGAGAACAACGGAAAGCCTAAGGCGTTCAGGAGATAATGAGGCCCCGTGCAGCTCCCAAGTGCCCAACATTAAGAGTTATTACTTCCTCCCATATCAAGCTCCAAGCACCTTTTCATACACAACCTTACAAATGCCGACTTCAATCTCTCTCTCACACATACACACACGCAAACACACGCGATGACATGATAAATGGTTTAAACGGCTTCTTCTACCGATTCCTTGTTAATTTCGATTGGAGCGTAATGATTTTTCTTTACAAGCGTCATGAGCTTTATGTAATGAGGTAGAGGCCTGAGAACAAATTAGATGTATATAATCACAAACAATACAATTTGGATACATGTTAACAGAATCACTGTTCACAGGACGTAGACACATTAGTGAAAACAATCATCTGGTGATAAGAAATATCAGCCATTAAAATGGTAAAGTGTGACTGCATCCAAGATTCTTCGCATTTCATTCCAGTAATTGGTGGTGTAAGGTGCTGAAATCCAGTTGTCCCCTGTTCAATGTCTGTACAATCAACTAACCAATCCTGTGGTCTGAGGTCAGTATTAGTTTTATACTTAATTAAAGCGTTAAAGAGATATCAGGGCAATTTTCACAGCAAGACCATATGCAAAAGTGCTTCTAGATAATAAATATCTTCTGACATTCCTCTAGTGTGATGGTTATCCCGAGTAGAGAGTCAAAGGGCTTTCCATTCAAAGTGTTCCACTTGAGATCTGAAGGACTGCTATCCAGCCAGATTTTGCAGTATTTAGAATACCATGCAAATACAATTTGATCACCATTATGTGTGTGGATTGGAATGGGAGTATTATATCATATGTTTTTTGTGTAAAACAACTCTAAAATTAATTAAGGAAGATGTACTGTAACCCAAAGAGGGCCAGAGTTGGGTTGGAGACGTTGGCATACGAGATGGTGTCATCAGCATCTAAGTAGATATTACAGTGCTGGGAGGGAAATGTTAATCACATGTACAATAAATAGTGATGGACCCAGGATAGATCCTTGTGGGACAACTTTATCAATCTTGATTGAGCTTTGTGAGCTTGATTTAACACTGTGGGCAGCAGTAGTCTGAGTTCTTCTAGAGAGATCGAAGTCAAAGCAGAAGCACAATAACCTAAAGTGATTGAGAGCAACTTATCTAACAAAATGCTAAGGATGTTAATCAACAATGCCATCCAAAACAATGGTTGCTGCAGTGCATGGTTTAAAATGTACTTCTCCCGAGGGTTTTTTTTTTCTATTGAAATGCATCAGTGCAATATACAATTCTCAGCGTGTGACGGGCCAGAGTGAAAGGTTGCTGCTGAGATTATAGACAATTAGACGTAACAGGAAAACCACAGGTTTGGAGCATTAACTTGTTAGTTTTGACAGAATTTGTAGATTTGTCAAACAACTCACAAGAGGAGACATAATGTGCGTTAAAAGCTTCATCCAATAATAGCTGTGATTGAGTTAAAGTACTAAAACTAGGCTTACTTCCCCATACTCTATCATTTGCTTTGGCCATTAACATGCACCATGGTTAAAGTCATTTTATTTTATTTTTACTCATACATAGATAGATTTTTTTTTCTTTCAGTTTTTCAATTTCACCAAACATTGATGCACTGATTTGCTGAATTACATTACATTACGTTACACAGGAATCAGGATTTTATTTTATGAATAAAATCGGTTTTCATATTATTTAGATAAGATATTAGATTAGAACACTATGGACCATTTGTCTGCTATTTAACATATTTTCTGGTCTCAAGAATAAAAATTGTTTTATCTAGACATTGTTGCGGCCTACCAGGGTAAGCCACTTCCTTTCTCTGCAACAATGTTTTTCTTAACCATTTCCTAATGGAAAAGAACTACCACTAAAATAACAACATTGGTAGAAAAACTTAGTGGTAGAAAAGCATACTGGTGTTAGAAAATAGTTTATAGCATAATAAATTAGAATGTTGTTTTCCATTTTAAGGAGGAACATGTTGTGCCAGGCAGCACAGCAGGTGACCTGGCAGAGACGCAGACCACTTTCTACTCAGACAGTTAAAACCAAAATGTTAAAGGCACGAGTACAGCACTCAACCAATACACCAGGAACTCGCTGCAAACCCTGCAATATGTTTATTCAGATGGAAAAAACACCTGTTGTTTAGTCGTTTTTGTTATGCATAGTTAAACAATGGGTTTTTAAATGTGTTTTATAAGGAGACAACAAACAAGGCCCCAAAGACAAAAATGAGTACATGTTAAGAAGGATATGAAGATCAGAAAAAGTAACGTCTCAGCTCAGGCATTAAAGTGATATGGAGGTTTAGTGTTTCTTATCGTGATATAGCGTCCGGATCATGTGACTTCATCAGGAGGTCGTCTGGTCAGTGTAGTCCACTCACGTCCACCATGGATTTCAGAAGAAAAATAAAAATTCTTACTTAAATACGCAGCAGGTTGCAAGGTTGCATGCAAATATGTAAAAATGAGTTGGTCACCAAGGTGCACGTCATTCTGACAGCGACATTGGCGCACAACTCATTTCAGTCTTATCTACCTATATTTCATTATCTTATCTAATTATTTATCTGAGATTTAGACCGACCTCGGTACACGTCTGCGCATATATCCTCTAGAAAGAATTTGGACGACCATACCCTGCCTATGAATATTTTGCACCATTTGGATTTTTTCCCTTGGACTACATGCATGGACCAATTAGCACCAATTTGGCCAAAGGCGTGCAGGGACCAAGCTCCTCAGTTTGGCTTTACAGACTACACATTTTGAAGACAGTATTAGAGATTTAGGGGCAAATTCACAAAAGGGTTTGCCCGGCTTTTGCGGCCGCTAAACCTGCGCAAATAACACAAAAAACCTTAACCCTTTACATACTGTACATTTCCTTCACTTGCATACATTATTGTGCTAAATTCCACTGCCTTGGACCAAAGAAGAAAAAGCAGCATATTGTATTTTCTGCGGCACACTGTAATATAGAACGCATTTACTTAATTTAAATGCCTGTGATATGGAAAAAAATCTGGGATAGAACGCTGAGTAAAGTTTCCAGCGGAGAGATGGCGCTCCACTGCAGACGTGCAGCTCCTTCAGTTGATCTGGGGTATTTATATACAGTAAGACTCGAAAAATATATTTCTCACAGCGAAACAATGTAAACGGCTGTGAGCTCACCGGCCCGGGCTCCCGTCGCCAAATTTCAATATTTACATTCTTCCCTGACACCACAATACCCCAGACTTAACAAAAGAGCGATGGGGATGGAAGGAAGTGATGGCTTTGTTATTCAAAAGGAAACAGCTCGTCGCCATAAAAACCTGATGTCACCTGGAATATATCCATGGAATTCGGCATGTTTACACACCGCGTGGGTCACTTTGCATTTCAAGTTTGCATATTCCTGTCCAAGTCTTAGCTCAAGGAGCCATGTATAAAGTAATACATCATTAGTAAGATTTCCATATATTAATATTAACAACAACAATAACAGGTGCTTTTGGTAGTTGAGCGCACTGCAAGACAAAAAGACAAGTTAAAAAGACTTTTGTACTGACATCTTAAAAAGAAAAAAGAGAATAAACACCCAAAAAGAGTCAATACAACGATTTTTAGCAACTTGGTCTATGGTCATCAATCACAACAAACATTTAACATATTATATTATGAACAGGTTAAATTGTTTAAATTGATTTGAAAGCACTGGTTCTTCACACTTTGGATAAAAAGGGCTATAATTCTGAAGGGGGTGTAAAAAATAATTACAATACTAAGAAATATAGTCTGATATGTATACAAAACAGCTTTTCTGGCAGTACTTAGATTGTGTCAATACCTTCAAACACCATGAAAAGCAAGTTACTCTTGCTTCTTAATCTTTATACAAATGTGTGGCTGTAAGAAAAAAATAGAATAATGGAAAATAAAAGAGCCATTTTGCAAAGCCAACAGTATACATTTTGATAGATAATTCTATTCAGCTATTCATTTTTAGGTGCCCAGTCCGAAGGGCGGGAACCATATTGTTTTTTCTATTATTTTTCTGCCATTACCACCGGTCAAAGTGTACTCTGGAACGACTGGAAACCGTCTAACCCATGGACACGAATGAATAAGATTTGTATTCGGGGCGGTCCACACACGCTGTGATCCAAGTGTGATCTACATCGTACTAAATCTGTAGGAGTAGTTAGTAATAAACGGTGTTTCCGTCACCTCCGTCGGTGACACCCAAACGCCACTGCAGACTCCTGATTGGTCACAGAGAACTGTCACTGCGCCATTCCGTCACCGCGTCATCATTGCGTGAGACGCGACATCCGCCGCAAGCCAACTTGCAGCAAGCACAGCGGCTCCTTGCAGATCAGATATTGGATGTGGAGAGAAAGCACACGGACTCTTTAGTTATCATCCTCTTGGTCT
>OMKR01044522.1:0-11808 GCA_900302355.1 Cyttopsis rosea | reverse complement strand
CTCTCTCTCCACCCTCTCTCCCCCCTCTCTCTTTCTCTCTCTCTCTCCCTCTCTCCCCACCTCTCCCTCTCTCTCCCTCTCTCTCTCTCTCCTCCTCCCTCCCTCTCTCTCTTCTTCCCCCCCCCCCCTCTCTCTTTCTCTCTCTTTCTCTCTCTCTCTCTCTCTCTCTCTCTCTCTCTCTCTCTCTCTCGACAAGGCCCATTATTCATTGATTTATTGCAAAAGAAAAATGTGGGCTGGGGGTTAAGTTTCCTTACCACCGTGTGGCTCAGAGATGTTGATGGATTTTAAGATGTCCGGGTCCAAGTCAAGGCTTCCACTCCTCCTGAGGCGTGCAGGGGACTGTCTCCTCCTGTGAGAAGGACGCTTCTCTGGCTCTGTAGCGCCGAGATTGAGAACAGGGCTTTGATTTGTAGTACGTAGCAGGGACTTCTACTTGCTCAGAACCTTAGGATTCTAAAATAGTGTAATGTGCACGGCAGTAAGCTCTGTGTGAACCATCAACCTAACATTCAGCCGGGTTTTATTTTGTCATCATGAACCTATTGAAAATTACAGCTGCGTTTAAACACAGGCTCACGCTCATTGGTTTTAAATGCTGGACCACCTTGCTATTGATACTCTCAAGGACCAACGAACAAGCATATTTATTCCACAAGCTCTTAGCTATATAAGCTTAATGAGATGTTTAGGGCTGAAATATTGCCTAAAGCAAGTGGAGTTAAAAAGCCAGGACAGGATTCGTGTCTCTCCCGTTTCCACTAATTTCCACTCCAGCACCAGCATACATTAAGGTGAGGAAAGGTTAATAGTGTAGGCTGACAGTTATTACGAGTAGGCCCAAGCCAATTCTACACCATTACAGCTGCAGACATTATAGTGATATAGTGACATAGTGAAAGCCTTCCTGGAGCAAACCTGCTCCTTGTAGGCGTCTGTTCTACTTTTTTATCTTGTGTTTATTCTTTATTCTCGTTTCTCATTTTATTTTCCTCCTGTTTTATTCTTCTTTCGTTTTTTCCTGTAGCACCTTGAGATTGGTCCCAATGAAAGGCGCATTATAAATAAAATGTATTATTATTATTAGTGGCCAGGTACACCTTTAGTTTTAAAAGACTGCTTCCAGTTTCCCTCCGACCCCAACGTGCCAGAGGGAAAATGGTTTAACAGAACCGCCACAGAGCCGAGCGTCGGGTACATCTCGGGGCTTGGAGTGGCGGTAATCCAATTCAAAGCCGTTCTAATTTGGAGTTTGACTAAAGTTCACCATGACAAGCAAGCGATCGGCTGCACTTATCACCTGGCGCGGGCCTGGTAAAAAAGAGTGCGGCACTTACCGAAACTGGGGATGTATGATTCTGGACTTTTCCTGGTGATGGACAGACCATCTTCACTGGAAATCTAAAATTGGGGTGGAATTACATAGTTATGAGTCAAAAATCATCACTATAAAAATCCAAGAGCAAAGTGTGATGTTCAAAATGGTGAACAACAACAAGCTCAAAACAGAGTGAGGGAGCCGAGATGTCTAATAAGAGCCTATTATTGTGTAATAATACACATCCGCCTTAAGAAGAAGAGCCATCTTTGGCATTGAAAATCAGAACATAAAAATGTGGCTAGACAGTTAATTTTCCTTTTAGAAACATGCTAAATTCACATTTTTATTTCTTGCAACACTTATCACATTGGCTTGACATTATGGAAAATCTAACGATTTTGCAAAATCATTGCAATCGGGTCACATAATTGAGATCAGGCAGTTAATATGTAATAATTGTGAGCTCATGATTCATGTGAAAATGGACGGCGGTTATAAATACTTTTAGGCTGACGTTTTGTCCAGGGGAACCTGCTCTGGCAACACTCTCGCTCTCCAATTCCCACCGCAATGCTCTCAAAGGGATTGGAATCAACAATAGAGGCTGATGATGAGCAGTGTGTTTACAGCCGCAGCCCTGCAATATTACCAATTATGTTTCACGCCCCCTCTGACAAGTGTGCTGTGTTCTAATGGTGTTGCTGGGAGACACAGAATGCTGTAAACAGGAGCTTTTTCGGGAGCAGGCTCTCTCAGGTGGATTAACAGTCCAATCTGTAGTGAATGTGTGACTCCCAACATCACAGCCACTGAACGCTGGCCAGTTTAGACAACACATTTAACAATAATAGAATGTTCGATTCATACAAGCGTTCTAATATATATGAAAAAATAACTTAAGTGTGGTGATCCGATTTTCATTCAACCTGACTGTCACAGGTGGTTAGTCATGCCAGCAAACGGTCATTCCCGCAAAATTGTGAAATATACTTTAACTCCTCTGATTGAACCTATTGTTCAATCAGCTCTTCATACAAGACACAATTCAACAAATGCATGAATTATGTAATGCGGTGAATTGACTGTGTTGAAAAGGTTCAAACTAATTGATGTGGATAATAAAAGTGAAGTGCTCGCTTAAACTAAAGACCACAGGCATAAAATAGAAAATGCTGCCATAGAAAGCATGTTAAGTGGCATCACAGGGTACAAAAATAAGCATAGCGTATAAAAAAGATAATGCTGTGGAGTAGGTGAGAGAGATGTTTGTGATGTTGCTCCCACCTTTTCAGAGGACTTTCCATTGGGGACGCTGCATGGCTGGTCGTTCTCTGTGGACGAGAGGCTCGACATCTCCCAGGGCAGCTTGTTCTTCCCTTTGCCCGCACTGACCACACGTCTTTGCAGCGGGAGATCATCGGTGAGGGAGCCCAAGCTGCCGTAGCCGTACAACCGATCGGAGTCTGGTTCGGCTCGGCTGCTTCTGGCACTGTTTATCCGTCCTCCGCGGAGGACCCACTCCAGGTCAGCTCCCAGACCAAACTGCGGGGAGCAGCGTTGGCCGGGTTTGGGCACGGCCAAGGCATACTCCACCATCCCCTCGGAGGAGAGCCGCGGAAGGATGTGCCTCGCTCGTCGCGCTTGCACGGCTTCCATGAGGCCCTCTACGTCCTCGTTGAGCTCCACCATGTCCACAGCTTTCACCAAGGGCTGCTTCTTCCCCGTGTCCAGGCAATAGTCAAACACGGCAAAGAGTTCAAGGGCCGCCTGGCGGACCTTCCTTTTGCTGTCTGCCAGACACGGCGCAACTTGGAAGCAGAGGTTGGGGATGTTGAAGTATTTCCTGGGATGGGTGAGCATGGCTGCAGTGATGATGTCGAGGACATCTTCTCGCACCCTGGAGTTCTTATGCCTCAGGTTCCCGATGACGAGGTCCAACACTTTCTGAGGACCGACGATCCCCGTCAACTGTCGAAACACATTCATGTATTCGACCCTGGTGACCGTGCGCGTGTCCCCCAGAGCCTTCAGCGCGACTGAAGCGATCTGCTTGAAATATCGGTCTACATTGGAGTCCAGCTTCTGAATGAGCAGGTTGGTCACTTGTAAGGTGCCATACAATACTTTGAAGTTGTTGTCGTCCAGAAGATGGCAGAGAAAACTGATGAACTCTTCAACGCTGTCCGACGGAACCGACTGCAAATCCAGCTCCGAAAGGACGTGTTTAAGCTCTTCCACCCCATTTGTTCGATTTTGGTAGTTCTTCGGGTCCAGAAGTTGCTCATATAACTCCTGGGAGACCAATCCGAGTATCATCATTGATGATCTCGTGGGATGTGGTTAGAGGTGAGAATTCAGCTTAATCCAAATCCAACCAGGACGGCAATATTCCTCTTTTTTTGCCCCACAGGATTCCATCTTGTAGGCTCGACGCTGTAGTGCTGGATGGTTATGCTGTAAATTTAAAAACACAAGAGTATTAGCTGGAGCGGTGGTTCTCAACTTGGGGTCAGGAGACCTTGGTCCTCCAAGAGGTCCTCCAGGTGGGTCCCCAGCGGAAATAATTAATCGTTAAACTTTGCCAAGTCATTTACAATAATGATCACAGTTTCACATATTTTCTCCCCGACTGTAGCATAGGCAAGTACGCAAGTCTGGACTAAATCATCTGTAATAATAAAAACCTTCACAGCTTGGGCTCCCAGAGACAGAAGTCTTCATCAAACAGGGAGATCGTGGCCCTAATGTGTATTAAATCGGGGTCCTCGATTAGAGCTGCAACTATTAGTCGATTAATCGATTAGTTGCCGACTATTAAATTAACCGCCCAACTATTTTGATAATCAATCGTATTTAGTCAATTTTTAAGAAGAAAATCTCCAAATTCTCTGATTTCCTCTGTGTTTCTTTCATCCTGTGTGACAGTAAAGTGAATATCTTTGGGTTGTGGACCAAACGAGACATTTGGGAAACGGCGATCGACATTTTTCCAGCGTTTTCTGGCATTTTCTGGACAAAACAACTAATCGATTAAATCGAGAAAAAAAATCGATTAATCGATAATAAAAAATAACCGTTAGTTGCAGCTCGACGTGAAAACGGTTTGGAGAATGACAGCCAAGGGTGGAGAGCGACTAAAAATAAATATATCAGCCCTAATGATTAAAATACTTTTTTTTTTAACGCTCAATGAAAGCCATGGGATCGCACAACCACTTGTGGCTGTCAGTGGCACAGTCACGTGAGGAATGTCTTAAAAAAAAAGACCCTCCGCATCGCCACGGGTGTAAAAACAAATATTAAAAAATTATTAAAATTTAAATTAAAAAACACGCGTCGACTGCAAATCCAGCTCGAAAGCATAAAACACAGGATTCTGCTTCAAGTGTAAAACAGTCAAAGATTGTTGTCCATTTGCATCTTTGACACTAATATCATTTGGGGGGTGATCTACCCCTTCGGCCTCGCCTGGAGCATGTCCACAGAAGCGATCACCCGAGCCGGTTGGGAAAAGAAACAAAAAGTTGGGGGGGAAAAGCAGAATATTATAGGGTCACCCCCCCTCTCCACCCCCGAAGTACTCACTCGGCGACGTCCGTAGAATAAAAATAAACGACGTCGTCCCCAAACGTCCGCGGCGGCATGATCGGGCGCGGATACTATCTTCCTAGTCGCGTGTCTTCATGTTGCATTACTCGCTGGATCGGGACGCGTTGTGTGTGTGTTCGAAGGCTTTCAGGAGGTGTTCGCCGCCGCAGCCCCCCCCACACACGCACACACACACATACACATACATACACACACACACACACGGTGAGGGAGCAAAATGGCGCATATACATGTCGCGAAGCAAACTGAGTGCTTCCATGGTGACGCGCTGGAGTCTGGAGCCGCGGTGGGCCGTCGCTCGTGTTTATGCTGCGTTCCATTGAAGTCGGAACTCAGAGAACTCTCCGACCTCCTACTCGGGGAGGGTGGAAAAAAAGCAAAGGAACAGGCCGTTTAAGCCGGAATTCCAAGTCGGAATGTTCGGCTCAGATCGTCCGAGTCCCGACTTTTATCGAGATAGCCGATCTGACGTCACACGCCGTTAACAAAGTTCCATTTTGCATGTTTTTATTTTTATGTCTAAACTAGTCGGTGGGGTTTTTTGTGTGTTACGTTAACATTTTGTAACTTGTAAGAATAAACAAGCTTGTCAAACAAACACAAATTGACTGCGCGTCTTCCACGAACTGGGTTAATGGAACACATTTAGCTCGGAAGCGCAGAACTCCCGACTCAGAATGGCCGTGGAACGCCGCATTAGCGCAGAATGGAGCGAAGTTGAATCGCAACAGAAATTACATTAAAAAACAAAAACGCGAAGACCTTCAACCAAGTGAAAGTAAGATTTTCTTAAAAAGCCCCAGATGTATGTTTTGTTTTACAACTGAAGTTCCGTGGCTTCTACAGTTTAACAACGTCCCTTTTGCCCCCGCCCCACCGGAGTTGTAATCGGAAGAATGCCCATGTTTTTAAAGGGTTTATGCTGCATTCCAGTGAAGTTTGAGCTCGGGAAAATTCGACCTCCTACTTGGAAAGGCATAAAGGAACGGCCATTTAAATCGGAATTAAGTGGAGCCGGTTGCTTGTTTGTTGTTGTTTTTTAAACACGCCTAACTTCGATCCGAACTACTCTGTAGTTTCAGCTGCCGTGTGGACGCTTGTAGAATTCACAGGCTTGCCAAACAGACGAATGACTGCGGGCGTCCATGTTTTCCCGAATAGACAGATTTCCGAGTTCCAATGGAATGCAGCATTAGATGGCAATTGGAGAAATATATGTATTTCCTATGCGCCAACACTTACACTCCACAAGATGCTAAACTCCAAGATGACCAAAACAAAAGTAGTAGTATCGTAGTCGTATAGGTGATGTCATAACTTCTGTTTATAGACGTATACATACATTTTTTTTAAGTTAAATTGATTTGTTCTCTTTTTTCACTTGCACTGCTATCAACTTCTGCTGCTGAACACCTGAATTTCCCCGCGGGGATTATTCAAGTCTTCTTGTTCTTCTTCCTGCGTTCTAATGGCGGCTTGCGTCCTTATCTAATCTTATAGTAATTGACAATGATATGGACGTAATGAATCATTGCTGAGCAATTACAAATCAGCCGTTTGATAAGATGGTTAGAAAAAGTAAAACTAAAGTGACGTGAAATGTATCAAAGTAAAAAGTATAGATATTTGCTTTGAAATGCAGTGAAGTAAAAGTCGGAATATACTTAAATGCGGACACTTAAGTACAGCAATAAAGCACGTGCTGCTTCTTTCCTAGCGTAGCGTAAACTACTGGCAGAGCCCCGGGCGCTCAGCTTTGGTGGGCGGGTTGTGACGGCACGAATACGTCACGTGACGGCGCATAGCGACGGCTATTGGTGCGTTCCTGCGAGGGGGCGTGGCCATGTCAAGTTGAGGTTCCGAACTCCGCAGGGGGCGACGAAGTCCACTTCGAAGCGGACTCTGCAAAGGCGACAAAACAAAACAAAGCTCTTCTGCTTCTTTTCTGTTAGATCGTTAATTAATAATTTACACTGGAACGCAAAACATTTTTTTAATCGCATTTTAGGGAATATATACTGTAGATTTCTCAGCAATAGGGACATGGAGATTTTTCCTTAAATATGAAAGCTATTTCAAAACTGCTAGCTTCCTACCTGTGAATATAAATGTTTTTAAATATTAAATGTTAATGTTAAATGTTGTTTACTTGGCACTTTTATGGCACGTTTTATTACTGATATTACGGTATGCCACTTTTTCACTAAAGCCACAATACTGTAACTTGTACGTACTTACTTACTGTAGACTAACTCCAGGGATTAATAAAGTGTTGTGTTGTGTTATCTTATTATTATTATTATTATTATTATTATTATTATTATTATTATTATTATTAATAATATAATTATAATTATAATTATTATTATAATAATTATTAAATAATTTCGCTGTACATTCTTGAGCTGCGTATTATTAGTATTATTACTTTTGATATTGTTTACTTATTGTATTTTATTTATTTAATTTTTACTGTTGGACTGCTTATTGTATGTATATTCTCCTGCTTCTGTACTTTATATGTACACCGGAAGTAGTTTTGTTTCAGAACGACTTCCGTTGCCTTCAAAGTAACAGCGCAAACCCATAGCCTTACATAAACTTTTACTTTGAAGACAACGGAAGTCGTTGGGAATATTATCGGTCAGCCTCGGTGCTTTAATCATCAGTCTATAACAACAGCGCCGTGTTTCCTTCGGCTGCGGGGTTTCCACTGAAAGTCCACATTGACAGCGGCAGAGCAGACGCGCAATAACTTACAGGTTTGTGTTGTTTTTTTAATTTTTATACCCCCCATGTTGAATCGATTTACATCACCTGACAATTACCGTCACGTTTATATGTCAGCCAGTTACTGGATATTAATCGATGATGCAGCTCGTGTTTATTTTTAGCGGCTAAACCTGCACCGACTGCAGCGCAACCGAAATGTAGGAATTGGCACCGTCTATTTGCTGGGATCGCGTAGTGGTACCGCTGGTTTGAAAGCTGTTAAAACGCTAGGCCACCGTCCCCCTTCGCTTCGGACTTACTATTATTTTCATGTTACGTACAAGCGATTCCAGCGATTTAATTAATCCAATCGACGTAAACGTGTAATTACGCATCGTTGTCGGTTTGGGTTATGACATCGAGTCCCGTAAACGTTACGTTAATCGGCCAACATCGTTAGCCGCTGTGGACCGAGCGGCTCCGTCTAATCTCTGGACCGTTCCAAAACATCACCCCAGCGCATCATGTGTATGTCATGCTTTTTTTTTTAAATGTTGTATTTTATGATTGTTATACATGTCTAGTGGGTTTAAAACGATGATTATCGAAATATATCTATTTTTGTATTGTAATTAATCTCATTGCCGACTCTTGTTTAATTTTTTTTAAATACTACATAACTACTTTATTTTTTTAAATTAATATTAACTGTCATGCCTTTGCAGAATCTGACAGTTTGAACACAAAGAGCCACATGGGATCAAAACATCCATGTTAACTTTTGTTCCTATTGATCGATTGATCACTATTCATCAGCCTCTAGTTGAAATGGATTGATGTGCCATCTACTTATTGGAATAAGCTGAGTCCATTGAAAGGGATTCAGCCATTTAGAAACTGTGTCCTAGAGGCAGACCCTCGCTATCTTGCCCCAAAAATTGCCCCAAGTGGGAGTCGAAAGGAATCGTAGCCACTTCTTCAATCCGTTTATCAAAATATATCTTGTTTTTGGATCGGATGGCAGCGGTGGGTTGGTGGTAATTACAGTGAAGCGAGTTCTAAACGTTGTCAATATGATCTGCGATGGTTTGCTCCCAGATGGACCAGCAGGCCCAGTCCTACATGCTTGCCAGTCTAACCCGGCCTCACTCCGAGCAGCTGCTGCAGGGCCTCCAGCTCCTGCGGCAGGACCATGAACTGTGTGACATTGTGCTGCGTGTGGGTGATGCTAAGATCCATGCCCACAAGGTAGTGTTGGCCAGTATCAGCCCCTACTTCAAGGCCATGTTCACAGGCAACCTGTCTGAAAAGGAGACCTCGGAGGTGGAATTCCAGTGTGTGGACGAGGCGGCGCTTCAGGTATAATCCCAGCTCCCTGCACTCGCAGCTTCTCAGGTTTACATATGCTGTTTTTGTGAAAGCTGTAAAAATCACTCTCCATTTTTTTGTCGTAGGCCATCGTTGAGTATGCCTATACCGGCACGGTGTTTATCTCCCAGGAGACGGTGGAATCTCTCCTTCCCGCCGCCAATTTACTCCAGGTTAAACTAGTGCTGAAGGAGTGCTGCTCCTTCCTGGAGAGCCAGCTTGACGCCGGGAACTGCATCGGCATCTCCCGCTTTGCCGAGACATACGGCTGCCATGACCTGTGTTTGGCGGCCACCAAATTCATCTGTCAAAACTTTGAGGAAGTTTGCCAGACCGAAGAATTTTTTGAGCTGACTCGAGCCGAGTTGGATGAAATTGTGTCTAATGACTGTCTCAAGGTGGTCACCGAGGAGACTGTGTTTTACGCGCTGGAGTCTTGGATCAAATACGATGTGACTGAGAGACAACAGCATCTGGCCCAGCTGCTGCACTGCGTGCGTCTACCCCTCCTCAGCGTCAAATTCCTGACCCGCCTTTACGAAGCCAACCACCTTATACGTGATGACCATGCATGCAAGCACCTCCTCAATGAGGCCCTCAAATACCATTTCATGCCTGAGCACCGGCTCTCCTACCAGACAGTGCTGTCCACACGACCCAGATGTGCCCCAAAGGTTTTACTTGCAGTGGGAGGAAAAGCTGGACTGTTTGCCACACTGGAAAGGTAATTATTACAGTCTTTTAGAGGATCTCGGACCTGAATAAATACATTATGATCTTAATTTATACTAGACAATTCCTGGTGAAATTTTAAGTGTGCTGGCTGTGTGTGTTATGTACGTGCAAATGTATGTGCCGTGTTCTATTCTGGTGTAAACTGACTGGGAAGAATAGTATGTCTTTATAATTAATGATAATTACAAATAATGGCAAGTGTGCAGTGCTGCCAGCACACTTAATATTGACACTAGAATTCCACATGTATTCATGTATTTCCTCACTAAACCTCTCCTGCATTCCATGATGTCCAAATGTACAGATTTATATGATGTTGTCTCTTGTCTTGTAGCATGGAAATGTATTTCCCTCAGACTGACTCGTGGATAGGTCTGGCCCCGCTCAGCGTGCCCCGCTATGAGTTTGGGGTGGCGGTGCTGGACCAGAAGGTATACGTGGTGGGAGGCATCGCCACGCACATGAGACAGGGCATCAGCTACCGGAGACACGAGAGCACGGTGGAGTGCTGGGACCCTGACAGCAACACCTGGTCGTCCGTGGAGCGCATGGCCGAGTGTCGCAGCACACTCGGCGTGGTGGTCTTGGCCGGGGAGCTGTACGCCCTGGGAGGCTACGATGGCCAGTACTACCTCCAGTCGGTGGAGAAATACATCCCCAAAATGAAGGAGTGGCAGCCTGTGGCACCGATGACCAAGTCCCGCAGCTGCTTCGCTACCGCTGTGCTAGATGGCATGGTGTACGCCATTGGAGGCTATGGCCCAGCGCACATGAACAGGTATTGATTGTTATTTTCTATGAACATCTGTGGTATTATGAGTATGAGAGTTATGGTTGAGTGACAGTTCATTTGTTATCAAATGCATTAAAGTGATTGAATGATTGTGTTTTGTATACACAGTTTAAACAAAACTAAAATTCATATTGAAGTTAAATGGTGAGCCAAGTGGGTAGGTTAAATATTGATTAACCAAATGATATCTAGTTAGCCATAAATCTCATTCCACACTCTTTGTTTTTAAATTAAGATTTCCTGTCAGGTCTTTGCACCATTTGACAAACAGAGTAAAATATGATGAAAACATCCATGTTAACGTTTGTGCCTATCGATGTCATTCTATATCAGCTACTTGAAATGTATTAATGTGCCCTTCTACTTATTAGTATACGTTTTGATCACATTGAAAGGTTTTCAGCCATCTACAGCGATCTCTGTCTACTATGCTTTGTGGTTTACGCTGTGAGAGGCTCAGAGGGACGAGTCTGTTGCTCGTCTCCTTGACTCCCCAAACCCCTCAGGAGAATGTGTTTTGGACAAAAACAGTCTTTTGGGACTTCTCTGCCCCAGCAGCCTTTCTATCCTAGATACTGTGTGGCAACAAGGGTTTCATCACCTCAGCTCTGGTAGGGTGACAAGGGGCCATAAAAACATTGCATAGCAGGTGCAGCAAGATCATTTACGAAGGCTACTTTAAAATATTGTTTTTGCCTTCACAGTGTATTCTCAGTGTGTGTAAGTGTATTCTCAGTGTGTGGTTGCTGGCTCCAAATAAATAGCCCCTTTTACACAGAGGATTCCGCAATAATGCCACAAAGACGCCCCGTCAATATGCCGGCTTTGCCTTTTTACACAGAACCAAGCAAAGATGGCACATTGCCGCCCCGGTGTGTGCGTTTAGACAGCGTGCCGCAAAGCCGGCTTTCCGGAATCACAGGGGCGTGGTCATGGCGCGGGACATACACAACAGTGTCGGCCAGAAAGACGGGTTGAAAATGATCACAATGATTTAATAATTATTATTTTAAATTATAAAAAATATTTTAAATTATTTAATTGAATAGACCCGGGTGAGGACGGCGACGCGGAGACCCGGGGTGAAAGATCCTTCCTTCTCCTGAGGCTATTTTATGATTTTAATATTTTATTTATTATTAGGACAGGTTGAAAATGATCACTGACTTAATAACACTGAGTTTGGGTTCTTGCATCCGGGACTCCATATGGAACTCTGTAACGGACGTGTGTAATGCCCCCCTTCTAGTTCTCTCTCTCTATCTTTCAG